>APFE031206570.1:205540-225540 GCA_000404065.3 Pinus taeda
CATCCAATATACCAGCTCTAACACTTTTCAGATCTTCAATAATAATCCAGATGGTGATTTGTCACAAGATCTCCTTCCTCTTATATAGTCCTAGGCCTTCCCAATACCATGGTCCAAAACCACAACATTACAATACCATGAACCCAAAAACTATGGATCGGCACAATTGACGAGACGCCATGGTCCAAAACATAGGTTCAAGTTCCAAGATCTAACTGCCATGGACCAAAAGAATGATCACCAAGATATACGCGCTTTTGTTAAGTATAACCCGCGTGTATACGCGAATTTGTCTAGATGAACATGCGTATATGACTTTTTCTACTTTCTGAGTGCCTGAACTGAGATCTGTTACCAGAGAGGGTTGCCATCAAGGACAACACCTGTGCCATAGCTCCAAACCTGTGCCATAATGCCAACAGCGACGTGGTTTTGATCACTTTTTTACTTTTTCATATCAAAGTCACTACTTATGAAAAGTACTCCTCGGTCGTAATGATCGAGCAATTCTTTTGAGCATAGTTTTATACTTTTTCAGGCTCGAGAGACACAACTTTACGAAAAAGGACACCCCTGGAGTTTCCTTTTCGCTGTCTTTTCAAACTCTCTAAATATGAAAAGACACCCAGTTTTTCCTTTGTTAGACTCGTTAAAAATTTATGACATCGAGTTCCATCATGATGATGCCTCTCAAGCACATGCTATCCCCTTCAAGCTTTCCATCCAAAAATAACCCGGGTACTCGCCAGAAATGGTGGGGGAATAAAGGAACCGTAATCATCGTCATGTCGGTAGTATGTCGCTCTTGAACATGGCACTTGTCTGCATTCGTGTCTGGGTGGGGACATCTCATCTTGTTTCACACTTGCCTCCGTGGGTTTGGGTTATTCTGTTTGACCATTCATCTGCTCATCACCTCGTCACCATGACCCCTGATCATTTGATGTCAAATACTGCCAAGTCCGCTGTCGTGCCGCTGATATGTTCAAGAGAAGTTGACCTCTGCAAAATACTCAACCTCCCTCTGATACCTCATACAAAACATTTTATCCCTCTCTATCTCGTGTCAATCATGTGGGAAACATTATGGCCCACCTTCGATCAAGGTCACTCCCTGTCGACTTCAGCTCATTATCCAGGAAGTTGACCTAGAGACTCCCTTCAGGTGCCTTAGAGCCTGCATGCCTCAATGGAAGGTTCTTCATGTTCGACGTGAGGTTTTCATCATTGGCCTCCGATCGAATGATTATGCGGGTGCTCGACGCTAGCTCACTGATTCGCACGCCGTAGATTGTACCTATAGTACCTTGAGGACCATTGTCATTATTGGTGGTACCTCTCGCGTATGTTAAGAGTTTTCATCATTGGCTGGTAATCAAACGATGTTTGGAGTGTTGCTGATAGTGTGTGAGCTTGATAGGTAGCTAGTGCGACAAGTGTGGGATTGCTAGAGTGCTTAAGGAAGGTTTTGAAGTGTTTCCATCTTGTGTAAACTTGTGTGAGAGAGAGTTTTGTCTTGGGATATCTACCTTCAAGGGTGAATGGTTGAGGGACTTGCTGGCTGGACCCAGCCAAAGGAGGATTTGACGTCAGAACTTGGTTGTATTCTCTTTTGTTTTATCAATAATAATAGACGACTATCATTATGGTTCCACTCATGTGTCTTTATTATGATGTTTGAGTTGTATCCTTTCTGACTGATACATAGTTGCATTTCCCGGATTTTATGCTTGTATTTGTCTTGTTCTTTGCATGCGCAGGTGTCTGTTCACGGAGATCGTGAGGATTGTGACCAGCTGAAGCAAAAGAACGGAAGCGACGACCCTTCTACGAATATAAGCGTTGGATTTGAGGTAGGCTCTCATCTTGGCCTTTATTTTTCAATTAGGAACCTGCGTGTTAGTGTTGTTTGATTGTTGCTAGACCTCAGTTGGGCTAGTGCGATTGCCTTTGTCCGCAGAGGGGCTTTACCTACACAACAACAGGTTTACGCAAGTCTGAGGGAAAGAGTGTCATCATGGTGATAGTTGACAGACTTACCAATTATGCACACTTTTGTGCATTATCACATCCATTTAAAGCTAGTACAGTTTCTACTGCATTTATGAAACCAATTAAAAAGCTACATGGAAACCAAAATATTATTGTAAGCGAAAGAGATCCCATTTTCACTGGAATTTTTTGGACATAATTATTTTCTTGTCACGGTACTCAGTTAGCTCATAACTCATCTTATCATCCTCAATCTGATGGGAAAACTGAGATAGTAAACAAATTTTTGGAAGGATATCTTCGTTGCTTTCTATTTGATAAACAGACACAATGGGTCAAATGGTTGCCTTTAGCTGAATGGTGGTATAACACTTCCTTCCATATTGTAGCAAAAACAACCCCATCTATGGCACTTTATGGATATCATCCACCATAAATCACATCGTATTTAAGAGAAAATTCTAAGGTTTATGCAGTGGGAGATCACATCAAGCATCAACAACGAGTTCTCCAACTCTTAAAGGATAACCTCACGTTGGCGCAGAATAGAATGAAACAAAAAGAAGATTAACATTGCAGCAAAAAAAGTTTTGATGTAGGTGACTGGGTATTCCTATGGCTACAACCATCCAAATAAATATCGTTCAAGCAAGCTCAAAAGGATAATAAATTATCACCAAAGTATTATTGTCTGTACAAGGTGTTGCAAAAGATTGGTACTATGGCATAAAAATTGGAGCTTCCTGTAGCTTCCTGAGTGCACCCAGTCTTCTATGTTTCATGCTTAAAGAAGGTTGTAGGTGACAAGCTCCTTGTTCAAACAATATTGCCAGAACTTGATGAGGAAGGAAATATCATATTGGAACCAAAAGCAGTCACAGAAACAAGAACTCAATAGCTACGAAATCGATCAATTTCAGAGTATCTCATCAAGTGGAGGAACTTATCTCTTGAAGATTCCACATGGGAGGATGAGAATTTTATACAAAAGCATCCAAAACTACTCAAGCGTTGAGGACAATGCTTTTTAGAAGGAGAGGGGCATGTTAGGCCTATATAATACTAGTGATTCCCCCATTACTATTGTCATTATCTCCCTTATTGTTATTATTGTGCCCCCATTGTCCCCATATTGTTATTAGTATGCCCCATAGAAAGCCACTATTGTTATTTTTGTGCCCTTATGTTATTACTGTTATGTCAGCTTGATTATATTGTGAACCCTTAGAATCCTATATATAGAAGGGAGGTTTAGTCATTTGTATCATCCAAGAATTGTTCATTTGTGTAATGTAAAGGAGGTTTCCCCGTGGAAGAGGTTGAATTCTAAGGCGTTGAACTATCTTTTCAATCTTTTTGTGAGCTAGTTTCCTAACGCACATATAACTCATTAAATCTTGACGAGTCAAATCTAAAATCGATCTCAGCAAGTGATGTAACCATATCACTAAAAATAGACTACTTTTCTCATCTACTACCCATTTTGCATTGAAGTAAAAAGGTACTTTGTCAATGAATAACATATTTAAATCTAATTTCACTTTAGAATTCTTTATTTTCTTCACAAACACAAGATGTTACTATTACTCATGTGAAAAATGTTACACCTGACACTATCAATATATAGCAATTAAAGATACCAACGCTGAATTTTACGGACAGTAATAGGAAAAATTTTGAAATTCCAAAAGCATCTTGTCCATTTAATTTTCATTTTATTCCTGCTTCAATATCATTGATATATGTGTCATAAGAAACATATATTTATGATATACAATAACAGATGTTTTCTATGGAAATGGTAAATTCACCCATACGACCATAAATCACTGCATGCTAGCTTTTTTCATTTTTTAATAAAAAGTTGACAACAAAAATGTTGAATCATTTTTTATAATAATGGAAATGGATTCAACGTCATCAAAAACCCCATCCACAAGCTTTCTCGTACCACCAAAAATCACCACAAACCTTTCTTTTTAAATAAAATTTTGATAGCACAAATGTTGATAGATGATTGGCACCCAAGATCATGAATGTTGAAAACTATAACCTCAATTTACAAAAAATTACCACAATATTTTATCAACGTGTTGAAAGTTTTCCAGTCAATTTTGAAGACTCGTAAAATTATTAATAATAGCTACAAAAAAATATTATGACAAGATGTATTCAGCTACTTCCTATGATGCAATCGACTTGACAATTGGTCCCTACTACTTTGTAAAACCGAACCAAATTTGATGTATGAATAGCTTTGCACAACTATTTCTCAAAAAAATTGGCACGCAGTTACGATGTAGTGCGAACCTTATTATGCAGAAACAAATTTATTTCTAAAACATTTGATTTTTGCAAACATGAAAATAATTTTATCACTAAAAGTGGATAGTTATAATTTTGAGTTAGTTTCGGTCAAATTTTAAGACTTGTAAAACTATTAGTAAGAGCTACAAATAGTAAAGCTATGTTATATGACTAATCAACTTGACAATTTACCCCAACCAACTAAATTTGATTTACAAATGACTTGACACACCTATTTCTTGAAAAATTCAATAGAGAGTCACAAACTGATTTAATTTTTAAATATTTGTTTTTTGTTGATGCAAAAACAGTTTAATTACCGAGAACAAAAACTTTAATTCATAGCATAACACACACAGCTATAAAATAAAAAATTGTTAACTAGAAATAATGAATATTTTCTCAATTCAATACTTATTATTGTTATGCAATATTAGATTAAGTCTCATTTTAATGGATCTCAACAAATACTACTCTCCCATATGGGGATACATGATAAATTAAGTTTTTTTTGTTAATAAAAGAACAAAGGTCGGAACGATTAAAAATAAATTAATAAGCATAACTATGTCATATATTTTCAACATAACAGAAAGGCATATACTATTACCTGCGCGAAAACTGGTACATATGACACATTAAGTAAGTAGCAATTGAATAAACCAAAGCTAATCATAATCCATTGATTTAATAACATTGTTATATGTGTCATAAGAAATAGAAATTTACCATATAAAACAAGTTTGAAGTAATTGTAGCCATGATAATCAGCTCATAATTTTCCAAATGTGAACATGAAATTGACAAAGGTAAATCTGTTTAAAAGCTTGTAGTATTGTATAACTTCTTTATTTCTGCACTACTTCTATCATCCAAAAATTAACAAAGATTCCATTGAGACACCATTGAAGATGCAAGCTCAACTTTGAAGATAATTTTTTATGTAAGGCAATAAAAGCTCAGACAATACTCCAAGCTCTTAAATGCAATTTCCAAAGAACATAATCTACACAATATGTTTTTCTAATATCAATACAAATAGTGTTTTTCCCTCACGATACTAGCTATTTCAAATGTTTGTAGTCTTGCTTCTATAGAAATTGCCACATTATAGTATTTTGCGTCTAAAACACGCTACAAAGATAAAGCTACCATCTAGACTTTTTATCATCCTGAGGACTGTCTTCTGATTAATAGAAACAAACTTGCATGTAAACACAAGTCAACATAACATTCAATTCACCGACTACACACCTGCTCATTTATTAAAAAAACCACATAACCACTAAAACATCAAAAATATAATCATAATTTTCATATACTTTCAATAGAAGACAAATTCATATGTGGAACTATAGAGAAAATCCATTTGTGCACAAAAATATATCATGCAAAACCACCTCTACACAACCTTGCCTGCACAACTGCTTTTGAACTCAACAATGCCCTTCCATTGGGAATTGGCATTTGAAACTAATACTAATAAATGTGGGTCGAGATATTCTGGGAAGGAAGCATTCATTATGAAATACATTTCTAAATAAAAATTAAAGGAGACATTTGTATATTTATTATTTGAATAAATTTTGGACAAAGAATTTGTTCTCCGCACACTGACCTCCAAACAACACAATTCATTGTGTGCAAAAAACTCTCAACCTTTCATTGTATGCACTTCCGCATTCCCTAGAATCCATCAATAATAAAATAAGCACTTATCTTATGAACACTCTACTAGTATCGAAATGAATTACAATCACTTCCCTCATTCCATAAATTCCAAACATGTATTTGTTTTCCACATAACCTCTCCACACGCACAACCACCTGCGCACATCCTCATATGCACAACTACTACAACACATAATAACATGATATTAATAATGATCATACGTTGTCAAATACATTCCTAAATAAGAATTAAAAAATGGGATTTGTATATGTATTATTTTCATAAACTTTGCACAAAATTTTCGCATAACATCCGCACATGCACAACTACCTCCGCACAACTACTTCCACACTTAATAAGGCCCTTCAATCGGTCATGAACATTCAAAACTTCAAACATGCTACCTCTGAACAACCAACTCCACACAACCTCTTTGGTGTAGGTCCTTTCGCACATTTACTTCCATAGTTGAAAAAAAATGTGCCTAAACAATAATTAAAAAAGAGACTTGTATATTTATTGTTTTAATAAATCTTGCATAAATCCTTCCACACATTCCTTTTATTGTACAATACTTCTTCCTCACACAGAATGAAAACATAGTTTATTTAGCACCCTCGTCTATGCAAAAGAGCCCCACTTCTCCCGCATATATTTGTTAATAATAGCAATTCTAGATTTCTTTAGCCATCTCCCCCCCCCCCCGCCCCACCCCCACCCGCCCAACCCCCAATCCAAAAACCTACAACCACATCAATCCGTGTATCATTGACCAAAGCATTAACATAACAGTGCCCCATAAGCACATGTCATACATATTATAAACATGGTTTATTTAATAATGTATAATAAGAGTATATTTTATAGTCAAGTGATTACAATAATGGTTAAATAATTGATACTTTCTCCCTCTGTAGCCTCATCAATGTCATAGCACCTGAGTTCTCTCACACACTTTCTCCTCCGCACAACAAAATTTCAGAAAACGAAACCATAAACTATCAAATTAAAACAAAATCCCCTTTAAAAACACAAAACGAAAGGAATATACAATTAGAAATTTTCATCTAACATTAAAATGCAACCTTCTTGAAAACACCAAAAAAAATTGTAATTTGAAATTAGCATCTAGCAAGTGTACATGTAATCCATTACTTACACAAGAAGAAAATAAATTTATATAACCATTCATAAAGAACTTTGCAACCATCCCTAGTGGTCTCATAATTTGGAACCAAATTTTTGGAAACATTTTTTCACCCAAACCATGTCACAACACTCACTATGAAATAATCTTAGTTCTCCTGCACATAATAAATTTGTAAACTAGAAATAATGAATATTTTCTTGACTAAGTACTTATTATGATTATACAATATTAGATTAAGCATCATTTTAACGAATCCAAACAAGTAATGTTCATACCTTGTGCATATCAATATAAAGATAAATTGAGTGTTTTCTCTCCATAAGAGAACAAGCATCGGAGTAATTAAAATAGATACAAAACCCTAACTATGTCATATAATTTCAACATAACACAAATGTATATAATATTACCTATGTCAAAATTGGTGCATATGACATGCAAAATAATTGGTAGTAGAATAAAAAACTAATAACAATCCACTAATTTAATAAGTGAGTTATATGTGTCATAAGAAACATAAATTTATCATACAAAAAAAATTCGAATAATGTACCATACAAAACAATTTCTAATAATATAATGTGAATAGGAAAATCACAAAGGTAAATCAGTTTAAAATATTGCACTATTGTACAACTTTTGTTTTTACGCACTACTACTATTATCCACGATTTAAGAGAAACGCCATTGAGACACAATTGAAGGTGCAAAAATAACTTCAAGAATAACACCTTATGTAATGGAATAGAAGCTCGGATAATACTCTGATCTCTTAAACACAATTTGCAAAGAAAAACACTACACATTAATCTGTTGTTTTTTCTATCACTGGAAATAGCCTTTTCCCCTCACTGTAGTAGTTATTTCAAATGTTTTCAATCTTGTTTCCTAGCTATCACCAACTGTAGCGATTTTGCATCTGAAACAAACTTCAAAGATAAAGTTGTCATCAATATTTTCTAGTGTCTCGAGGTCTAGCCTCTGATTAATAGAAAATAAAGTTGCAGGTAAATACAAGTCATCTCAATATTCAATTCACTAACTACTCACCTGCTCACGCATTATAAAAACCACATAAGCTGTAAAACATCAAATCTAGAAACACAATTTTCATACACTTTCAACATAACACAAATATATGTAGAACTACATAGCAAAATTATCTTTGCACAATATGCTCTCACACAAGCACCTCCGCACAACTACTTTTGGGCTCAACAATGCCTTTCTATCTGTAATTGACATTTGAAAATGATATTATGAAATGTGACTCCTAGATATAGTGCGTAAGAACCAAAGAAGACATTTGTATATTTATTATTTTAGTAAAAGTTGGATAAAACATTTGTTCTTTGCACACGCTACTTCTAAACAACATTGTCCATTTTTTGACAAAAACTCTCAAGATTTCATTGTTTGCACTTCCACACTCAGCGGAATCTATTAATAATAAAATAAGCACTAGCCTTGTGCACAGTCTAGTAGTATAGAAAAAGATTGCAATCACTTTCCTCATTTCACACAAATTTTGTACATGCATATGTTCTCTACATAATATCTGCACACACACAACTATTTCTGCACAACATAATCTATTAATAATAAAATAAGCACTACTCTTGTGCACAATCTAGTAGAATAGAAAAAGATTGTAATCACTTTCCTCATTTCACACAAATTTTGTACATGCATATGTTTTCTACATAATATATATCTGCACACACACAACTATTTCTGCACTTCTTCTGCACAACTATTTCCACACTCAATGATGTGCTCAATCATTGACATTCAAAACAGATATTAATTTATGATCATATGTTGTGAAATATGTCCCTAAATAAGATTTTTAAAATGACATTTGTATATTTATTATTTTAATCAACTTTCACACAAGTGCACATGCACAACCACCTGTGCACAACTGCTTCCACATTCAGTAACGTCCTTCAATGAATCATTCACATTCGAAACTCCGCACATATTACCTTTGAACAACCACCTTCGCAACAACTCTTTCTGCATAGTTACTTCCATGGTTGCGAAAAACGTTCCTAAATAATAATTTAAAAAAATACTTGTATATTTATTATTTTAATAAACCATGCACAAAGGCTTTTATACATTCTCGTGCACATACTTTGTTGTCCACATAGTAAAAGTTTCACACAATGAAACCGTACCAATTACAACATTGTTCATAAGTTTCACAACACTCACTATGCAAAAGACCACACTTGTCATGCACATACTCCATCTTCCACATAAAAAAACATAATAATATGAATTAGACATTTGTTCAGCGTTCCCTCTCCACCCTTACACAAACCCCGGGCCTATGCAAACAACTTGAATGGCGATTCACAAAATTAATTTTATTTTAATTTTAAAATAAATTATCATACATTAGAAAAACAAAAATAAAACTGCCTCCACCATAAAAATTATGTCCCATTAAAATTTCTTCATCAATCACAAATTAATAACCATCATTAAAATTTCTTCATCAATCACAAATTAATAACCATCATTATTTTGATGGTTTTTACTCTTTTATCTATATATATATATCAAAAATTTAATTTTATAAGTATATCGATAGCAATATAATCCTAATGTTTCCAATAATAATAGAACAACTAATCTGTAATACTTTATTTTCTACCTTTTATTTCAGACTTCGTGTCTCACACGTTCACATCCAATTTCAGCACTGTAAAAATGGTAATCATTATCCTAGAGACGTACTGTGAAAATTGTTGATAGAAAAAGACTTAGGGCGAAAACGGTTGATTTAAAACGCGAGACTCACATGTCCACAACCCCGCACACCACTCATGACGCCTCTGAATGGTTCTTTCTATTGTCATTTCCAAGTTGCGCTACCTCAATCTTTACATCAATGTTTTCGCCTCTGAAGACCGTAATTGCTATTTTCTTCCAAATCTGGCAAAGTCTGCGCTGTTGAAATCGTCAGATTTTCCATTGACGTTTTGGGCCAATTCAAAGTTTTATATATACAAAAAGTCTGAAACCACAGTTTTCACAGGCGGAGATTGTGGGCAGTGGAGTGCTCTCTTCTTTACTCCTCTGTTGCGACCCAATTTCGTCAAGAAAAATGGACGAAAGGTGAACAATCGGTGACCTTAATCCCACGGCCCTGGCCCAGCTGAAATTTAGACCGACATTCTTTATGGTATCTAACGTATCAGGCAATGACAGACGTACGACTATATCTAAGGAGACATGAAGTACCTCATTTCAACTAATTTCATGGAATGGTTCGGCGAAAGCTCGTCTCGTCAAACATTCTTTTGCATTATCATTATCATTCACGCCCGACGAAGCTGACGAAGTCGCTGGAGAGTTAGGGTATTTTCGTATACCTGGCGAACATAGTTAATGAGGTCAAATGGTTATTTGTTATGTGTGGAGGTTGCTATTTTGAGGTACAATTTTGAGTAAGATTATATATACCCAGAGCTTTCGGGGTGCGATTAAGTACTTCAAAAAAAGTTAAATGAACAGTTGTTACTATTCGAAGTCGTGCATGGTTGCAGTGATTTCAATCAACCAGATAGGTAGGAACAGGATTGTGACTCGACACGATATTGGATTAAAGCTCCCTTCAGCAATGCCATTTTCAATGATAATGTTTTGTGGAAACTGAGATATCATATAAGGCGACCCTCCAGCTGGGGTCTTCGTAATAGGGGCTCTGCCGATATTAGTGCACTGTTTTTAGCGCGTAAACTCCACTCACAAAAAAAGGCCAATATACAATAATAAAGAAAATCCATGACATTCTAGAATCTAGACACAAGGTTGTGTTGCAACAAATATGAAGAGGTCAAAAAGTGTGACGGAAAGATGGATATTTTAGGATGATTTTGCAAGAACCCAGTTATGCAAAGTGCCATGATTATCACAGTGGCGTTCACATGGTCCATGCCCTGCACGACAAATTCCTAGTAGAGCTGTGTTTTTTCGCGTATTACTTTTCATGTAAAATTGATGGGTTCCTCCATGGTAGAGAAATGAGATCGGCCGGTGGTATTTTTTAAATTGGAAATTTTATTATTATTTAAATAATTTACTTGTTAAATTATAGATTAGTCTATAAATTTCATATCCTTATTCTTATTCGAATAAAGTTAGACGGATTAATTATTTTTGCAAATTTAAATTTTTAATTAAGCCGGATTTGTTTAATAAATGTCAAAAATACAATTTATTGTAGAAATTTATTTATCACTATTTATTATTATTATTATTTAAATTACTTTTTTTAAATCAAATATAATTACTATTTGATACTAAATATTTAAAAACAAGTATATTATAAATATATAATGGAATACTATATATTTCTAATATATATATTTAGAAATATTATATAATTAAAATTTTATTATGAATTTATCGTTATCCATAAAGTATTTAATAAAATGTTATATATATATATATATATAAAGTTTCATACTACACAATTAATAAAATTATATATACTGAAAAATTTCATATTATTATCTTATCAAAATCATATATATAATATATATATATATATATATATATATATATATATGTTAAAATATACATAAGTAAAATTTAAATTAAAAATTACTTGTAAATTAACATAGAACTAATACCATGTGAGCAATTATGACTTTTATAGAAGTGTAAGGTGCTTTACTAAAGTGATTTTGGTTATTACATGATCTATGTATTTATGGTGTGAACCTTTAGAATATGACTACCGTGGCCTTGCATGCTTTTCGCGATTATAATGACAAGTTGTAATGGAGTGGGTTTTCTAACCGAGCGGCTTGTCTCTCCGACACATGACGGACTATTACAACTCCATGGTATTTAAGCTTGGACTTAATTGTTGTCTGGTTTTCTAAACAACATTAACTCTTAACACTCGCTTTCCCACGCTGCATTAATGTTCTGGTTGTTTCATCAGCCTAAGTGGAGGCCTCTCCTCTATGGAGTCTTCATGGTGGTACAACTTCATCATTGGTCTCGGGACTGGTTCCATATCAACGCCCTCCATTCGTTATTTGAATCAGACATGGAGGAGAACCTCGGGTTCTATGCCTTGGAAGAAACGTTGTCATTCACTCATTCTTTCCCTTCCTCGAGATGGAAACAGCGTGCTCGGAAGGGTTTTCTCCATACCCAAGTGCTCAGAGGTCTATTGCTCATATCTAGTGATGTTTGTATTCTAAATTAGTTCAATGCTTGTCGCTCTACAATGACGAGGGTTTGCGCCAATGTCTACGATTAGGTAATGTCAAAGTTCTTTTCTTTGTATATTGAACTGGTTTGTTGTTGTCATACTATGACTCCTAATCGTCTCTGGCCTCCCTCGCAGGCGTATTGGCCTCTGGCTTGACACTCTACAACGACGAGGGTTTATACCAATGTCTTCAATCAAGTAATGTCGAAGTTCTTTTGTTTAAAGACTAAGGTCTCAAACTTCTCTTTACAGTTCCAGTTTTCGTGACTCAACTTTTAATTCTTGATACTCCTCCTAGTTGGGATGGAGGGTTTTGTAGGTGTTAACATCTTGTGCGAATTGTTGGTGGGAGCTCTTGCTCGGTCCTCTAAGTGTGCTAAAGTTTCTATCGGGTACTTAGCCCGCTTAATGCTTTCTTATTAGGGTTATTTCTTGATTTAAGGTCTCGACTCCAATAGGAGGCTCTATTTGAGCAATACTGTGATGTTAAGGTACTTGACAATATTTGTTTTGAACAATGTCGACCCTTAAGGGTGATAGACAATTTGCATATTTGAGAGGGGGGTTTCGTAGTCCACTGTTAATTTATTAGTTTAAATAGCTATAGTTATCTTTCAAGCCCGGCTTAGAAAGGGGTGAATTGTGTTTTTCTATGCCTGAAAAGGGGCGTGGTTCAAAATGCTAGCCTGACTTGTTCAACTTCCCTTCATAGCTTTAGGCTAGACAGCTTGTGATGTTGCCCGAGAATTCTACAGTTCTTAAGATAGAGTTAACTTGTTTTATTATTTAAATATATTCTGTGAATGACATGATTCAACAATTATTCATCTTTTTTTAATAATTTATTGATCTGTCTATTTTCCAAAAAAAGGGGTAAGTTATTTTCCCTAACCGCAAGGGTAGCAAGATGAAATTTGTTGATTTACTTGTTGCATACTGTAATTTCTCTTTTAATAAATCTGTTGTTTCTCTTTTCTTATCCATAATGTGCATGTTGTTTCGTTATGTGTGTGTGTGTTTGTGTGTGTTCGTTTTACTCTGTTCCTGATGTTCAGGGTTTGGTCTTCTTAGCAAAGATTTTGGTAATCTAATTTCATGCAAGAATATGTAAATCTGGGTAGTAGTTTAATCATTTCCATTACCCTGATGTTTGATTTGATTACTGTGATGTATCCTCAATTAATTGATTACTGTGATGTATACTCAACTAAACTCTGTCAGTTGTCTTTTGTCAAAGCCTACTGAAAGTGACTATACATTTACTGGTATACAAAGTAAGTTACATGAAAACATTCTTACCAACTATCACTACCAATACCTCAGGTTACCCGTCAATCCTACTGTCTATTAGAAATTGTCATGCATAAATTTATATAAAGATAGATAACAAAATCTTAATTACTTCATAAGAGAAATTTAGTTATCTGGTTCACATTGTCTTCCAAGTTTAGTCTGCAACTAAGCCTTGCTGCTCGATGTTTTTCCTCCCAACCTTGAGACTACTATATCATGTAGTCTCCCCCTGGGGTGTTCCTATACATAGGAACCTTCTTTGTTTTTTTTTAATTATGAGATCTCACTATCTCACAACTATCTAGTCCAAACCAGACGTAGCTACAGAGCTCTGCTTAACATGTGAGCATAGACTTTCTTCCTTTTCATTCTTTTCTTTCTCTTTCCCTGATCTCAAATACCCTTATCCTCTTGATCTTTCTTGAGTAAATAATGAAGAAATTAGTTAGGGACAGATAACTGTCTCTCCTAACTACTTAACAAGTAAAACAATATTTACAAATAATTTCTAGTTCACTTTTGCATAATTAAATTCAAGAAATAATTTTATAATTAAAATAGTAAATAATTTTTTTGGTTTGTAGTAAATTAAATGTTTACATTATCTAGGGATATCACATCTTCCCCCCCTAATATGTAACATTGTACTGATTTTTTTCTTCTGAAAATAGATCCGGAAAGGTTTCCTTCATAACCTGCTCATCTTCCTAGGGAGCCTCCTCCGATCCATAGTATTGTGGTTGCACTTTAACCTAGGTGATAACTCATTTATGCAGTGTTACTTCTTTTCGATCGAGTATAAACAGGGGTTCGACCTATACCTATCAACAAAACACTTTAAATCATCAACTAGGTTTTTTGATAAATCCGAATTCAAAAAAAAGTACTTATTATATACTTTACCCGAATGTCTTGCCAATTGGTTATGGTTAGCATCATCAATGTATTTCTTAAGTAGAGAAACTTGAAAGACATTGTGCACACAAATATGGCTGGGTAAGGCAAGCTGGTAAGCCACTAGTTTGATTCGAGCTAAAATTTGGAAAGGGCCGAAGAATTGTGGTGCTAGTTTAGCACATCTGGTCCATTACAATGTGATTTTGTTGGCTCGTACCTGAATGTAAACATGATCCCCTCCTTGGAATTCTCGGAAACTTCTCTTCTAATCAACATAGTTCTTTTTGAGGTCCTGAGCATCTTTCAAATTGGCTCATACCTTTTTGACCATCTCCTCCATTTCCTCTAACATATATGGTCATATTATCAAGTTGTCCTGTGGACCACTCCAACTCAAGGGTATCCTACACTTACGGCCGTATAACACTTCAAAGGGGAGTATGTAAGGATGTACGGTATCCATTATTATAAGAAAACTCTACCAAGTGCAAGTAGTCCTCCCATTTAGATGGTTATTGCATTACATAAGTCCACAACATGTCTTCTACTACTTGATTTACTTGTTCCGTCTGTCCATCCATTTGAGGATGATATGTAGTGTTGAAGTGTAGTTGTCTACCCAATCCTTCAAATAAAGCTTTCTAGAATGGTGATGTAAATTGCACATCATGGACGGAAACGATCATTTTGGGTATTCCATGTAATTTAAGAATGTTTTGCATAAAAATGTTAGCAATCTGTACCACTTTATAAGTTCACTATACTCGTATGAAATGAGCATATTTTCTCAATTTTTCCACTACTACCATGATTGATTCATTTTTCCTTTTTGACTTAGGTAGTCCGGTAATGAAATAGATGGATATGGCTTCCTATTTCCATTCAAGAATAGGAAGTGGGTGGAGTAATCCAGTTGGGTGTTGGTGCTTCGCCTTTACTTGCTAAAATTTGAGACATTGGGCTAAATATTCTGCTACCACCTTCTTCATACCAGTCTAGAAAAATTTCTTTCTAAGGGCAAAAATCATTTTCTGGTATCCGGGATGGCCTGCATAGGGAATCTTATGATATTCGTCTAAAATTAAGTTTTTAATATATTTCTAGTTAGGCACATATAACCTTTTCCTATTAATTGGTAATTCTTCTGAATTTACCTCATATCCCAATTGTTGTTCATGGCTGTTCAAAATTTTTGTTTGCTGCCATAAATGTTTATATACTAAATCTTGCATGGTTGTTTCACGGATCTTCTCATAAAAAGTAGTTTGTGATTCACTAAAATAAATCTCATACAAATAATTTACCTTTTGACTTAAGGCATCCGTAACCCAGTTCTCTTTTCCCTTCAAATGTTTGATTTCGAAATTGAATTCGCCTAGGAAGTTAGCCCAACAAGATTACCTAGCATTCAAAGTGGGTTATCTAAAATAGTTTGTTAGACTATGATGATCAGTCATTAACATAAATTTATTACCCATCAAGTAATGTCGCCATCTTTAAGGCATGGATAACTGTTGTCAGCTCTAAGTCGTAGGCCGAATGCTTTTGCTCGTACTCTTTAAACTTCCTTGATTCATAGGAAACAACCTTGCCCTCTTGCATTAATATGCCACCTACACCTTCTTTGTTAGCATTCGTATAGACCACATATTCTTTATTGGGATCAACAATGCTCAAATGGGTGCAGCGGTAAGTAGATGTTTGAGTTTATCAAAGCTCCTTTGACAATCAGAGGTCCACCTAAAGGCTTTTCCTTTCTTTTGCAGGGAGGTAATATGATATGCCACCCTAGAAAAACCTTCCACAAATCGACTATAATATCCAGCTACACCCATGAACGATCTTATGTCAGCTAAATCCTTCGGTACCAACCACTCATGACAGTCCTTATTTTCTTTAGGTCCAAAACGATTCCATTCTTGGTGATAACATGTCCCAAGTACTGGATTCTTTCCTTAAAGAAATCACATTTACTGTACTTAGCATACAACTGGTGTTCTCTTAGGACTGGTAAAACAATACGAAGATGATCCTTATGTTCTTCTATGCTCCAAGAGTAGATCAGTATATCATCTATAAATATTAACACAAACTTGTCTAAGAACTGATGAAATATATTGTTCATGAGGCATATGAAGGTTGTTGGGGCATTAGTCAATCCAAAATGTAGCACTACGAACTCATAATGTCCATAACAAGTCCTGAATGCAGTTTTCCTATATCTTCCTCTTTCATTTTGATCTGATGATAACCTGAGTAAAGATCAATCTTTGAAAATATGATTGCACCCTTTACCTGATCAAATAACTCATCTATAAGGGGAATGGGGTATTTATTTTTAATGGTCAACTTATTTAACAAAAGGCACTAGAGCTCCCCAAGGGGACACACTAGGACGGATATAATTTTTATCAAGCAACTCTTGTAGCTTCATTTTTAATTCTATTAGCTCTAGTATGCTCATACAGTAAGGGGCTCGGGAGGCTAGGGAAACTCCCAAAATTAACTCAATCATGAAATCTATGTCCCTTTTTGGGGCTAGCCCCAGGATTTCCTCAAGAAATACATCCGAAAATTTTTGTACCACTCGTATATTCTCCAATGAAACAATTTTATCTTTAGAGTCAGCATACCCTACTTGTATTGCATAAACTTAGCAGCCTCTTTTGATGCACTTTTCTAATTGGGAGGCTATTAGGGGCTTAATTGCAGAGGTTTTTGAATACCTTGAATTTCCTGTCTTTCTCCTTTCTCATCTCGGTAATTAATGGTTTTGGTTTTACAGTTAATGAGGGAATAATGCTTTTCTAACCAGTCCATACCTATAAGGATTTTGTATGACCCCAGGGGTAACACATTCAGATCTGTCATGATAGACTGATTAACTAATTTTAGAGGGCAATTATTGACTTTGGCCAAAACTTTTATTTTCGTACCTGCGGCTAGTTGTACTAACCAAGGATTTTTAAACTTAACAACTTGAAATTTACATTGTTCCACTATCTTGGGCCTAATATAGCTCAAAGTAGGTCTGGGATCAATTAAAATATATATGGTTCAGTCAAAAACTTTACCTTGAAATACAACCATGGTTTGCTGAAATTCTACCTAGTGGTATTCAAGGGTAGCATTAATTTTAGGAATGGTTCTTGCCACTTCTCCCATAGTAGATGCTTCTTGTATCTGTGAAAGTATATACAAGAAGCATCTACTGTGGGAGAAGTGGCAAGAAGCATTCCTAAAATTAATGCTACCCTTGAAGACCATTAGGCAAAATTTCAACCAAACATGGTTGAATTTCAAGGTAAAGTTTTTGACCGAACCATATCTATTTTAATTGATCCTGGACCTACTTTGAGTGATATTAGGCCCAAGATAGTGGAACAATGTAAATTGAAAGTTGTTAAGTTTAAAAATCCTTGTTTATGCCACTTCTCCCACAAATTTTTACATAATGCATACCTTCGTATCCCCAGCACTATACAAATGGTCTATTAGTTAATTCTACTCCAGTTCTGCCAAATTGCTCATTCATCATGTGGCTGATTTCTATTTATATTCTGGTTAGTGTGTCCTCTATACAATCCTTTGTTGCATGTGCCCTTATTTCCCTTGTGGTTGGAAGCAAATTTACTTCCCCTTTTTTCGGCCCATCTCTTTCTGATATCTCCCTTTGGTTTGTTTTGCTGGTAGCATATCCGTGCCTTACGTATAACCTCATCCATGGTTTTTGGGTTATCAAACTCCAGTCGTTCTTTCATGAACAGTGAGAGACTACTGATAAAATATTGTACCTTTTCTTTTTCTTAGCGTATGTAAGGCACATACCGAAGTAATGATGTAAACTTTGTTATGAACTCATCCATGGATAATTGGCCTAGTTGAAGATCATGAAACGCTTTTGCCTTTTTGCCATAAAATCTTTCTGTTAGATATTTTTCTTTAAAATATCTTTGAAATTTTTCCCAGGTTATGCTTTGTTCATTTACTTCACGAACTATTTTTACTTCCTCCCACCACAAGGTGGCTTTCCCTTGTAGCTGGAAAATGGCCAAACAAGCCTTTAGATTATGGTCATACTCGTACAATTAGAAATACTTGTTCATATTAATGAGCCATGCTTCCGCTACCTGTTCTTGTTCACCATCAAAGAGGGGAGGCTTTATTTTTCAAAACTCCCCTTGAAGTTTCATTTTCTTTCTTTTATGTGTCTTCTGATTTGACACATTATCTGATTCTTCTTCATGAGACTCTTTGCCACCTTCTGTTTCCACATTCTCAATTCGAAACTCTTGTTCCCATGTCATATTTATGTGGTGAAGGATATAGACTAATGGCTGATGATTTTGTCTATCGGATAGACTCTTCATAATATTTTCCTGCTCTTGCTTCAGTCTTTCATTATCTACCCGTAGTCGGGCGATCTCATCCTTCAATTCGTGTATAGTTTCCATGATAGCAGTATTGGTGTTTCACAGCTCATCACCCAACTACACTCATACCTCATGATTTCCTTCTTGAAAAGATGTTGTTCCTACTCCCATTACAGATCTATGTGGTGGATTTCCAGTTTTCCTCATGCCGACTGCTTCCCTGCTTCCTCTGTGTACATCACCGATGTTGTTATTTTCTTTATTCCAAAGGTCTGAGTTTTGAAACCTGAATTCTTTGATGCCATATGTCACACATCCACAAGTTAAAATATCCATAAGTAAAATTTAAATTAAAAATTACTTTAAATTAACATAGAACTAATACCATGTGATAAATTATGACTTTTACAGAACTGTAAAGTGTTTTACCAGAAGTGATTTTGGTTATTACATGATCTATGTATTTATCGTGTGAACCTTTACAATATAACCTACGTGGCCCTTGCATGCTTTTCGCGACTATAATTACAAGTTGTAATGGGAGTGGGATTTCTAACCGAGCCACTTGTCTCTCTGACACATAACAGACTATTACAACTCCATGGTATTTAAGCCTGGACTTAATTGTTGTCTGATTTTCTGAACATCATTAACTCTTACCACTTGGTTTCCCATGCTGCATTAATGTTCTGGCTGTTTCATCGACCTAGGTGGAGGCCTCTCCTCTTTGGAGTCTTCATGGTGGTACAACTCCGTCGTTGGTCTTGGGACTGGTTCAATATCAACAACCTCCATTCATTGTTTGGATCAAACGGTGGAGGAGAACCTCATGCTTCTATGCCTCGGAAGAAACATTGTTGTTCAATCATTGTTTCCCTTCTTGGAGATGGAAACATCGTGCTCATAAGGAATTTCTCCATACCCAGGTGCTCATAGGTCTATTGCTCATAGTCGCTGTTGTTTACATTCTAAACTGGTTCGCTACTGCCATACTATGACCCGTGATCGTCTCTAGGTTTCCTAGCAGGAGTATTGGCCTCTACCTTGGCGCTCTGCAGGGAAGAGGGTTTGCAC
>APFE031206570.1:246231-261790 GCA_000404065.3 Pinus taeda
TGCAACAAGGGTCTTTCCTTCAGCTTCTTTGACACTTCAAAGAGCATGAACCTGCTCTGTCACCATCAAAGAGCCTGGACTAGCTCTGATACCACTGTTGGGTATTTTTTTTGCTTGGGATGGGAAAATACCAAAACCATACAATATAAAACACAGAGCCTATGCTTTGTTTCCTTTGCTCCAGGATCTTTTTTGCACAGAGGACCCTTTTTAAAATTAGCTAAGAACAGAGTATTTCATCACCATAAAATATTTCCATTCATTAAAATAAATTCACAGTTACACATTCATCCTCTTTGCTGTGAGGGATTTACCAAAAATGACATTAAACCAAAACTCTGTTTTCACCTGAGAATTTACAGAGACATATCCATCCTCTTTCACTCAGAGGGATTCACCAAGACATTTTACAAAACTTACTCTGCCTCCTATGAAATTTTACACCACTGTGTAAATATTTCATTTACATTCACTGTTGTGGAAACAAAACTTACAGGGAGTTACAGATTTACCTTTTCACCTGTGTGAAACTATTCATGGTTTGAAACCAAAACTGCCCCTGGTTTTCTTCATTTACTTTCTCCTCCTCCTGCACTGCTGTGCATTCTTTTTCTTTTTACATTACCAAGACAAAATGGTTTTTACTCTGCTGCATTTCATTCAAAAATGACATTACATTACAAACCAAAAATATTCACACACATTCATGTGTGTTCCCCTGGTTCTTCTTCGCTGGTCTTTTACAGGTGCTGCGGACCCTGTTTTCTATTTTCACCGTGTGTTTTCACATGACACACAGAATTACAATCCTTGGGTTTTTCACACTTCTCCTCCCGTGTGCAACTACAATATATTTTTAACCCACACACACCATAGTTTTTACAGGCTGCTGCGAGCCCAAAATTTTTCACCGTGTGCAATGCAAATCACTGAAAAATACAATCCGTTCTGTATAATGCGATTACCATATCTTTTTTTCAATTCCCGCGGGTGTTTTTCTTGTTCACATGACAAAACATTGGGTCAACGTTTTTTTAAAATATATTAAAAGAAACTTACATTATACTTTGCCCATGCTCCATATTAAATAGCCGTATGAAATATTAAACTTTTACCAAACCATATGACATAAAATTATTACATGGTATGGTCCAGTGATTTTTCTACTCCACGCTGCATTAACTTTGACAGGCCCGTATGTACTTCGGACACCTTAACCAGCGGAGACTTTTCAGACAATCAAACGGCGGAGGACATTCACTGTTGATCGGACGCATATCGGGCAGGGTAAGAAGACCGGAAGTTACCTTCCGACGGATGTGACTTGCTGATGTCAGGCCAGCATCACTGCTGGACAGTTGTCAGCTCCAGATTGCATCGGAGCTCGTTGCATGGAAACTGCCTTTAGCTGAAGGGTGGTGCGATATGATCCTGCCGGTTTTAAGTTTGCATCGGTGGTTTTGGCGCTGTGGTTGACTGCTGACCGCGCGGTTTAGCTGGTGGCCTCCTGCGCACAGGGGAAATTACCATTTCCAACATAAATTCTATCAATTTTCCTAACATGAGCTGCTACAGTGCATGAGATGGCCAGGATCGGTGTTTCCCTCTCCATCTCCAAAATTCGACCAATTGGATATGAATTTTTTAGTGGATGCACTGCAGGGAGAAAATAGGAAGTATCACAATCAAAAACCGGGGCATTGCCCTTTGTCTCCTACATAGAAGTTCGTTTTTGGAATGTCGACTGCCATAAAACCTACGGGCTATAGAGGTTGTGGAAGCCACAACCATTGTTACTGCTTTGGGTTGCAGCTATTTGATTGGAAGAGTTTTTGGCCAGTTGAACAAATTGTACAAATCTTATCTATCATCAGGTAAAAGTCTTAGTGGATTGTATATTCTTTTACATTCATCTGCTAAACATGGATTGCAAAATAAAGATATCTCATGATGGGCTTGTACGGCACGGAAGCGCACCAAGTGAAGTGATACGCGCAGGGAAACCCACAATGGGAGATGTAAAATGTAGAGTTAGCCCTTAATGATTACTCATAGTTTCACTTTGATTAAACCATTACTCATAGTTTAAGCCTTAAGGATTACACATAACTTCACTTTGCTTCACTTTGATTACTCATAGTTTCTTAAACCAACCATCGTCTAAAATATTAACGAGTTTCTTAAACCATTGCCTAAAATATTAACCAATGTGTCAGAGTTGAATTATATTAGATTAAGTGTCGTAATACCATATTTAAATTTGGACCAGGGTTATTTCACGATGGGGAATCCTGGTTGTCCAAACGTTATATACTGCCGCTGCTGTCTCATTTACTCATTGGCTTCGCAATTTCACATCTCATTCATGGGCATTACAATGTTGTAAGAGAGCATCAATATTTACAATCTTTCTTATACATCTTACAATTCGCCGCAATGAAGAAGTATGTTTGCCACTTTAATATACAAATTTTGCAAAAATAATGATGAATAAGGATTTTGAATTATAAAATAATTGTTGGCAACCATGAGGAATATTCATTGTTTCACCATTCGATTATGGTAATGTATCAGAAATGTGCAACGCATTCAATTGAGAAAGAATCAGAGCATCATTTTGCTCATGGGTTTGTTTATGGAAATTCATATTATGGCAACAGAAATCTAGTGAACGGTCCCCCTCCCCACAAACATAGTTAGAGGAACTGGCTTTTGGAAAGTATCAATTGATATCCTGTAGTTTGACGATGTATCGTATATGACAGTGGTTAGTTTCCTATTCTTGGGATTCTCCGTACATCAAATTAAATTTCATTCGAGGAAATTGCATCTCATTTTTGCAGGCCATGCCCCCGGTAGTTTTAAAAGAAATTTTAGGTCATTTTGTTGTTTGCTTGCACTTAATGTTAACTGCCAACCATGGAAATAATTCCTATTTATATCGTAAAGTCCAAAACAGAATCTGGTGGAAAAAGTACCCATTCAACAAGCTACCGAAAATCAGTAGCTCAATGTCAATACGTCATTGTTGGTTCAATGCTTCCTCAGTAAATTAAGATATATACATAAAATATCAACACAAGACCAATGTATTAAAAAATGAAATATGTGAAGCCTGAGTATATTCGTAGCTATCCGATGTGGCATTATAGAAAAAGCTGATTTTAAATTCTAAGGAGTTGAAACTAAAGATAATCACATTATATAAAAAGATTTTAAATTCTAAGGAGTTGAAGCTAAAGATGATCACATTACGTGGAAAAAAAGTTGGGATCATCTTGACAAAATAAATAAAATAACAAAACCTTTTCTGGTTTACTTTCGAGAAGCAAAGGCTACACAGGCTACACATAAGAATTCATATTTTAAATTGGTTAATAAGAAATATCCATTTGCACTGGATTTATAAACGAGGTTTTTCATAATATTGTTTTTATTAATATATTTTATAAATTTTATTGATATTTGAAATATATTTTTTTCATTGTGTATGATAACTAAGAAATTAGCATAAGCATTCACCCATTTGTATAAAAAAATGAAAATAAAACATGTGAAATAGAAAAATAGTGTTATGATAATGACATGTAACTCCACACAAATAGTAACACAATGCATTATTCTTTTAACTCTAGTTAATTTAAATAGCATACATAATATCGGAACACAAGACCATTCTATTTAAAAGCCAAACATGTGATACGATAGTGAGCGAAATGGCATTATATAAAAAGTTGCCTATATTGTTGAAAAGTTTACTTTAGATTCTAATATATTGTTGAAACTAAAGATGATTGTATTGTACTATGTGAACAAAAGATAGATGGAATAGTGAGCGAAATGGCATTATATAAAAAGTTGCCTATATTGTTGAAAAGTTTACTTTAGATTCTAATATATTGTTGAAACTAAAGATGATTGTACTATGTGAACAAAAGATAGATGGAATTATTTAGACAAAACAAATCAAATAACAAAATCTTTTTGGTTTGGCTGTAAGAAGCAAAGGATACACAAAAAAAATCGAATCTTAAATTTGTTAGTAAGAAATACCAACTTCTGCGGCTTTTATAAACCACGACTCTCATATGATTGTTTACACTCTTCTTTTTTAATATTCTATTTGGTAACTTTTATTGATATTTGATTTTTTTTTTTTAATTTGTATTGATATTTGATTTTTTTTTTTAATTTGTATATATATATATAGCATTCATCCTTTTTAATAAAAAATTGGGAAAACAAAGTCCAGGTAAAAATGTGCATTGTATGATAACATCCTTAATGTTAGATTTTATAAAAATAAGAACATAAGGCATATTTTTTAAGTCTAATTAGTTAATAACACAAGGTATTAATTTTTTAACTGTAATTAAAACAACAAATATTAATAAATATCGTTCATATAATGTGGTTGATTATATGTGGAAGACTTATTATCATAATATTACTACTATTATTAATTAAATATTATTAATTTATTTATGATTCTAATATTACTATTATTATTAATTTATATTATTTTAAATTAAATTTAATAGTATTATAAATTAATAAATATCAAATAATAATTTATTAATTCACTAATAACCTTTACGGTTTATAATCTCTTGGGTTTAATACTAAACACCCAAGGAGTTATAAACTCTAGGGAATAATATTAACCCAAGGGATTAATACAAAAAAACTAAGGAATGGAGGTTAGAGGGCGGGAAGAAAATGGAGCAAGCCAGGAATCGACAGCGGCGAAGGTGCAAAAAGGTTTAGGGTTAGCACTTGCAGGTATGGGGTGTTGCAGACCGTAACCTATTGTGTAGCTACCCTAGGCCCCTCGGTTTCTCACCCATCAACCGACCCCCACTACATTTCCCGGTTTACCATTTTAGCTCGTCGTTTTTTTATGGTTTTTTCTTTCTGCGAGGGTTTTTTATCTCACTACTCACCTTTGCCACCATTTACCCTCCTTTTTTGTGAAGTTTTTACTGCTCCCCCTTACCTGGCATCGGAACTTCTCCCCGTCGCCCGCCTCTCCCTGGACTGGAACCCACTCCTAGCGGCTTTGAACTGCGCTACCATTTTTCGTTTTCCTCAGTCGGTGTCGTTTACTGTTGGTCAAGGTTGTTTCGAGGCGGTTTTTTTTCTACATTCTCGGTGCAGCTGTCGTCATGGACATCGATGCAATGGACTATTCGGAAGATCCACTGGAGGAGGGATCCATCTGGCAGTCCACGTATACCACCTCTAGAGGTATGTTTAACTACAGTGAAGGTTTTTCGAGAAATTTCAAAGGTTACTCTCAACTCCCAGGTCATACCGTTTATGCCTCTGTGCTACAGGAAGAGCCCCCTATCTAGCCATCCTTCTCGTTGCTCCCCCCATCCCCGGTGACCCTTGATTTCATTTTGGGGTGCATAGACCCCTCCCTGGATTTGGAAGGCCCATCTTTGATCCCATTCCCCCTCCCGACCAATCATATTGCAGAAGAGGCATCGACTGATCCCCTGCTCACTGACCCCAGTCCCTCCTCCTCCCTTTCTCTACCCTCGAGTTGTTTTATCCCTATCCCCCCACTCTCGGAAGCCATCGCCAAATTCCTCCGAACCCTAAACCCCCAATTGAGGAACCTGAAACAGTGAGGGTTTCGGAAAATCCCCATCCCTCGTCCACCCGTCCCTAGAAGAAACAAAAGTGCTTTAATACTAGGGTTGAAGACGTGATTCTAAGATTGGAAGAGGATATTCAGTGAGGGGATACAATGGACTATGCAGACAGGGTTCTTGTGGGCAGAATAAGAGGCAGGAACTACTCGGTAGCCCACTTGACAACCTAGGCAATAGAAGTATGGGGTCATCATCTAACGGATATCCCCTTTGTCCAAAATTTTGTAAGGGGGTGGTTCGCGCTACATTTTGCTAGGGCAGACCACAAAAATTGGGTCCTCTCTTCTTTCTGACACCTTGAGCATGCCCCTGTACTTCTGAAGTGTTGGACACCGCTCTTTGACCCAGAAACAGAGCAAATTGGGGTCAACCCTATCTAGATTAGGCTACCGAGTCCGCCTTTGCAGTATTGGTCTGAGGACATCTTCAGGAGGATTGGGAACACTTCGAGCACTTATAAGGAGTATGATAAATCCTATCAAACTATGGGCGTGATGCTAGATGCAAGAATTCTGGTTCATCTGGATACAAGAGGCGGACTGCAAGAGCATATAACGATTCAGTGGCGAGCTTCCTCGCACAAGCATATGTTAGATTATGAATTCATTCCATATCATTGCAGAAGATGTCATAAGGTTGGACACCTATTCAAGGACCACCCCCTAATCAAGAAGAACAAAAAGCATGATTAGGATATGGAATTGGAACCCCTGATTGAACAACCTCAGCAGCTTGCTGAAGAGACTCACACGAAGGAACGGTTAAAGATCTCTGATACAGTGGAGGCTCCTGCTTCCAAATTTTAGAAGAAACGAGGCAAATATCATATCTAGCCTACTTCGCCTCTGATGACACGATCCAGGGCAGCCTAGGGTGATGTCTTCTTTGTGGGTATGTATCTTATTACTCATCCTCCTGCATCTGATGATTCTGCATCTCACACATCTCTTTCATTTCATTTGCATAATCAAGCTTTGTCCTCCCCCTCACTTTTACTCTTGTCTCCCCTTTTTACCTCTGTCAATAATTTGATCCTTCATCCTGTTGGACCAGCTTTGGCATCTTTCTTGTCATGTACCCTCCCCTTGCCTCCTCGTTTTTATATTTCCTGCCCCCCCTCCACTTTCCTGATTCCCTCTCATCCCCCACCCTCTCCATCTATTAACTCATCCTCAAGGTACCCTTAGAGATCGAAATCTAAAGAGAGGGGGTCGAACTCGATTGGACTAGATGCTGAACTAACTCCAACTTCCCACAAACCCTCTAAGGGTCGCCCCTCATCACTCTCCAAAGAAAAATCTCGGTTCGGGGGTGAGGTAGCCAAGGGAAAACAAAAAACTATTAAAAGGGTCCTTACAGAAAAGGATGCCCTCTCTCCCCCCCCCCCTCTTCCATGAAGATTTTATCTTTTAATTGTCGAGGGCTAGCTAGCCCTTGGAAAAAACTAGCTCTGAGGTGCCTTTTTGCCTCTACTCTTGTTGATATTATCTTCTTACAAGAAACCTTGTGTATGTCAAGCTTGTTTATTCCCCTTATGCATTCTTGGCTACCGGGTTGGACTTTTCATGCTTTGGATGCATCAGGGCATTCTGGAGGTATAGCTATTGGTTTTCAAAACCAGTCTATTGATCTGAGGAATATTTGGGGTGGCAACGGGTACTTAGGGGCAGACATATACTCTGCATCCTTGGAGACAATCATAAGAATAAGCAATTTATATAGCCACTGTCATGACAGGGAAGTTTCTTGGAGAAGGTTATTTAGCACCACCCTTCTACTGGCAGATAACATTATCCTTGGAGGAGATCTCAACTTCTCTTTGGGTTTCCTCGAATCCTAGGGACATATGGATCAAGTAGATGGTTTAACAGATGATATCATGAATGTGTTGGAGGACCATCACTGGATTGACATTCCAACTCCTAAGATCCAGTACACTTGGAAAAACAACTGTATTGGAGAACACAGTCTAGCCAGAAGACTAGATCATTTCCTTATCAAGGAAGCATTTCTTGTAGAACATTCCCACATAAAGCAATGGGGGGCACAGGAGGGATATCAGATCATCAACCTATATATCTGGAGGTGGGTGATAGTGCTCACAAAATTAAGGCTCCCTTCAAATTCAACTCCGCATGGCTTAGAGACCCCACATACATCCAGCTGGTGACGAACTTCTGGCAGGCTCATTCGATCAGGAATGATGAAGACTCTGTTAAGGGATTTGTCTGTAACCTCAGGGTTTTAAAGAGCATCTCAAAGGAATGGGCACACATGAAAAGGAAGCAATAAGACAATACTCTATTTGAGGCAGAACAAGCCATCTCATCCCTCGAAGCAAACAAAGATGGTAAATATACCTCCCAGGTACAAAAATATCATATCTCCTCCCTCATTAAGAGGCAATCCCAAATGTTAAAAGACAGAGAGGAGAGTTGGAGGCTAAGAAGCAGGGTGATCTGGCTAAATGAAGGGGATGATAATACCAAGTTTTAACACAAGTATGCCAATAGCAGAAAGGCAATAAATACAATCTGGGAGCTTCAGAATGAATAAGGGTGCATGTTTAATTCCTCTGGAGAGCTAGCCTCTTTAGCCATCTCACACTTCAAACACACTTATAAGGCCCCCCTAGAGGCAAACATTCTGGAAGTCATGCGCACAACAGAACTCTTCCCCCGTTTCATGGAACAAGAGGATGCAGATGAGCTTACAAAGGAAGTAACTATGGGGAACTCGAGGCTATGATTAAATGTTTCAAGAAGGATAAGAGTCTGGGTCCGAATGGTTGGACCATCGAATTCTTCTTGGCATTTTTCGATATTTTGGGAAATGATCTGCTCAAAGTGGTAGAGGAATGCAGACTGTCTAGTATGATGTCTTCAGCTATAAAATCAACGTTTATCGCCCTCATTCTGAAACCTGACAACCCCTCATCTTTCAATGACTTCTGCCTTATTTCTTTATGCAACTGTTTATATAAGATTATAGCCAAGATCATTGCAAACCACCTCAAACCTATCTTGTCGGCTAATATATCCCCTGAGAAATTTTCCTTTCTTTAGCATAGACAGATTCATGAAACAATCCATACTGCCTAAGAACTCCTACACTCAGTTCACCACAGAAAACTGAAGGGTATGATTTTAAAGGTAGACTTATCGAAAGCTTTTGATAGAGTAAACTAGCTATACATTAGACTGATTTTAACCCAGCTGGGTTTCCCCTTCTTATACATAAGATGCATTATCAGTTGCATTACAAATGTTCCTTTTACTGTCCTGCTAAATGGTGCTACCACTTCGTTTTTTTGTGCGGAAAGGGGTCTCAAGCAGGGGTGCCCCCTATCCCCCTTACTGTTCCTCCTCATAATGGAAGGTCATAAGCACAGAAAATAGAAGGGGTCGTATAGTGGGCATCATAATTACTTAAAACTGTACTCTCACTCACCTATTATTTGTGTATGATGTCCTCATTTTCTTGAACGGGAGCATAGGTGATATATCCGCTCTTCAGAATGCTTTCGACCTTTTTCAGTAGGTTACAGGAATGGTCATCAATGTCAACAAATCAACTATGACTGCTCCAGGATGCTCACAGCATGAAATTCAGCTCACTTCTAGACGATTCCCTTTTGCTCTCCAAAACCTTGATGAGGGGTTGAGATATCTTGGTTTCAGATTAAAACCCCAGGGCTACAAAATTGCTGATTGGTCCTGGTTGATCTCAAAGGTAGAAAAGCAGTTGAATATTTGGTACCATTGATACCTCTCAAGAGCTGGCAGACTCTTCCTAATTAAGGCAGTCCTAGAAGCGGCACCTGTGTACTGGATGACTTTGGCTTGGATCCCCAGGGGAATTCTAGCCAGACTTCAATCTCTATGCTGCAGATTTTTGTGGAAAGGTAAACAATAGGGCAGATTATATGCATGGGTAAAGTGGGACACTACAGCAAGACCCAAGAGATGGGGGGGATGGGGAATCAGGTTATTGGGTTCCTTCTCTAAAGCACTGGCTGCAAAATTGGGCTAGCAACTCATCACGACACACAATCTTTGGACAAGGGTTGCACATGCAAAATATATCAGTCCGTCAAACATTTTGGACTGGGTCAGGTAGAGTCAAAGGAATAGTAGAAGCACCTATATCATTTGGAAGGCAATATTAAACTCTATCCCCCTCATCTGAGAGGGTTTAACATGGAGAATACATGATGGCAGTTCAATTCGCATTAGCATTGATCCATGGGTTGGATGTGGCAATGCCCATAGATTACATGCTGATATGATTAGATGTCTTTCCAGCCTGGAATTTACTCACATCAGCCATATAGCGGATCCAAATAACTCTACTCTTCTCCAACAGGCATGGAAGTCTGCCCTTGAGATTCACCTCCCTATATAGTGGCATCAGGAATGGGAAGACTATATCAAGGCTCTCACTTAAGCTCATATACAGATAACGGAGGGAGAAGACGAGATTATATGGGCTTGTGCAAAACATGGTAAATACACCCCAAAGGAGGGCTATTTGAAACTGATGGAACCTATAGGACTATAGATCATCGAGAATTGGTGGAAAGCCCTCTGGAAATTAAAGGCTTCTCCTAGGACACGCATGCTCATGTGGACTATTCTTTTCAACAAAATCCTGACCGACTTAAACTTGATGAAGAGATCCTTTTACGGACCTTTTTAGTGCCATCTTTGCAGAGAAAATGAAGAAAACACGAAGCACCTCTTCCTAGAATGCGCTGTCATCAGTGAACAATGGAATCTCATCACAACACATTACCCCTCTATCAACACATGGCAATGCAGAAACATTATTGATGCTTGGAGCACCTAGTTAGATGTTCATAGTGGAAAATACAGAAATATGCCATTATTGATGTGTTGGGCCATTTGGCTTGCAAGGAATCAGTCCATTTTCAACCAAAGGAATCCTCACTGGCTCACTGTAATGACAAAGGTCATGGATGATTTTGACCTTCTCCCTGAAGATGATCAACACCCTCCCTCTAGGAATATCCAATCGGAGATCATAGATAAATCCATCCCTTGGGCATATTTTGATGGTTCAACCCAGGAACAGGGATGTAGTGGAGGAGCCATTCTATATCTGAATGAGTCCCATTGCTTCAAGATTCAAATGAAATTAGGAAGAGGCACAAAAAGTTGTGCTGAACTCTGCACTGCAAAATACCTCATTCATTTTGCACTTGAAAAAAATTTCACGCATCTTCAACTATTTGGGGATTCCAAATTAGTATGCAATTGTTTAAATAGAAGATAACTTTGCTATGCATATACATTGAGGCACATTTTGGATGAGGCGCACAGAATTATATCATCTTTTGATACATTTGTTTGTCATCACATTTTCAGGGAGTGCAACAGAGGGGCAGACTTCCTATCAAAGGATGCAACGGATAGGCAAGAAGAGGAATGGTTAATATAGGACGAAATCGATGGAGTGTTCTACTAGCATTATCACAGACCTTTCATCGATCCACATGTTCATCAGGGGCAATGAGCCCTCTTGTTTTTTGGAATAATTGTATATATTTCTTTTACTTTTGTTTTTCTAGTTTGCACATGGACATATAAGTATAGTGATCGATAAAAGAAACATGGTTTACCATTCTTGACTATGGTTTATTTTCATTTTGAAGCAATTTTGTCACAATGCAATGTTGGACCATGGTTGAACATGGTCAACCATATTTATTACAAGGTTTATAATATTTATCTTATTTGTATATACCTTGGGTTTATAAGCCCTTGAGGTTTTAGTATTAACCCAAGTGAATATACACAAAGCTATATAAACCCAAGGTATACAAACCCTAAGATAAATATTATAAACTATAAAATAAACATGGTTGACTATGGTTGATTTTCACTTTGAGACAATTCGATGTTGGACCTTGGTTGACCATGGTCAACTATATTTATTCTATGGTTTATAATATTTATCTTAGGGTTTATATACCTTAGGTTTATAATATTAATTCCTTAGGTTTATTATTATTCATTTGGGTTTATAATCCCTTAGGTTTAATACTAAAAACCCAATGAATTATAAACCCTAGAGAATAATATTAAATCTTGTGGATTAATATTAATTACAAACCCTATGAATACTATTATACCCTCGGAATATGAACACTTAGATTAATAAACCCAAGGGATTGACATTATAAACGCAAGGGAATAATAAGCCCAAGGGGCTAATATTAAAACCCCAAATGATTATAAACCGAAGGGAACAATATTAACCCAAGGGATTAATGCTAAAAAACTCAGGGTTTATATTCCCTTAGGTTTTAGTATTAATACATTGGATTTATTATTCTCTTGGGTTCATAATATCAATTCCTTAGATTTATAATATTAGTTCTTAGACACTAAGGGACTAATATTATAAATTCAAGGGATTGATGTTATAAACCTAGGGGAATAATAGATCCAAGGAGTTAATACTAAAAACCCAAGGGAATATAAACCCTGGGGTTTTTAGTATTAATCCCTTGGGTTAATATTTTTCTGTTGGGTTTATAATCCCTTGGGGTTTTAATATTAGCCCCTTGGTTTTATTATTCTCTTGGGTTTATAATATCAATCCCTTGGTTTTATTATTCCTTGGGTTTCATAATATCAATCATGGTTAATCATGGTCAATCATAAATAACCATGTTCAACTGTGGTCAAATCTCACATTATGACAAAAACTGTCTCCATGTGGAAATCATGGACAATCATGGACAACCATGGTCAACCATGGTTGAACGCCGCATTGTGACAAATATTGTATTGATATGAAAATAAACCATGGTCAACCATGGTCCAACGTCACATTGTGACAAAGATTGTCTCGGTATGAAAATCGACCATGGTCAACCATGGTCTGACGTCGCATTGTGAGAAATATTGTCTTTATATGAAAATCAACCATGGTTAACCATGGTATAACATTGTATTGTGACGGATATTATCTCGATATGTAAATCAACCATGGCTAACCATGGTTTAATGTCGCATTGTGATAAAAATTGTTTCAATATGAAAATCAACCATGTTAAACCATGTGTTTATAATATTTATCTTAGGGTTCATATACCTTAGGTTTATAATATTAATTCCTTAGGTTTAATATTATTCCTTTGGGTTTATAATCCCTTAGGTTTAGTACTAAAAACCCAAGGAATTATAAACCGTAGGGAATAATATTAAACCTTGGGGATTAATATTAATTACAATCCCTATGAATACTCTTATACCCTCAGAATATTAACACTTAGATTAATAAACCCAAGGGATTGATATTATAAACCCAAGGGAATAATAAGCCCAAGGGGTTAATATTAAAACCCCAAATGATTATAAACCCAAGGGAACGCTATTAACCCAAGGGATTAATGCTATAATCTTTAGGGTTTATATTCCCTTAGGTTTTAGTATTAATCCCTTGGATTTATTATTCCCTTGGATTTATAATATCAATTCCTTAGATTTAATATATTAGTCCTTAAACTCTAAGGGACTAATATTATTAATGAAAGGGATTGATGTTATAAACCGAGGGGAATAATAAATCCAATGGATTAATACTAAAAACCCAAGGGAATATAAACCCTGGGGTTTTTAGTATTAATCCCTTAGGTTAATATTTTTCCCTTCGGTTTATAATCCCTTGGTGTTTTAATATTAGACCTTTGGTTTTACTATTCTCTTGGGTTTATAATATCGATCCCTTGGGTTTATTATTCCATTGGTTTTATAATATCAATCATGGTTAATCATGGTCAATCATAGATAACCATGGTCGACTATGGTCAAATCTCACAATGACAAAAACTCTCTCCATGTGAAAATCATGGACAATCATGGACAACCATGGTCAACCATGGTTGAATGTCGCATTGTGAAAAACATTGTATTGATATGAAAATAAACCATGGTCAACCATGGTCCAATGTCACATTGTGACAAAGATTGTCTCGATATGAAAATCAACCATGGTCAACCATGCTCTAATGTCGCATTGTGAGAAATATTGTTTCTATATGAAAATAAACCATGGTTAACCATGGTATAACATCGTATTCTGACAAATATTATCTCGATATGTAAATCAACCATGGTCAACCATGGTTTAATGTTACATTGTGATAAGACTTGTCTCAATATGAAAATCAACCATGTTCAACCATGTGTTTATAATATTTATCTTAGGGTTTATATACCTTAGGTTTATAATATTAATTCCTTAGGTTTAATATTATTCCCTTGAGTTTATAATCCCTTACGTTTAATACTAAAAATGCAAGGAATTATAAACCCTAGGGAATAATATTAAACCTTGGGGATTAATATTAATTACAAACCCTATGAATACTATTACACCCATAGAATATGAACAATTAGATTAATAAACCCAAGGGAATAATAAGCGCAAGGGGTTAATATTAAAACCCCAAATGATTATAAACCCAAGAGGACAATATTAACCGAAGGGATTAATGCTAAAAACCTTAGGGTTTATATTCCCTTGTGTTTTAGTATTAATCCCTTGGATTTGTTATTCCCTTGGGTTTATAGTATCAATTCCTTAGATTTATAATATTAGTCCTTAAACCCTAAGGGAATAATATTATAAATCCAACATATTGATGTTATAAACCCAGGGGAATAATAAATCCAAGGGATTAATACTAAAAACCCAAGGGAATATAAACCCTAGGTTTTTAGTATTAATCCCTTGCGTTTGTAATCCCTTAGGGTCTTAATATTAGCCCCTTGGTTTTACTATTCTCTTGGGTTTATAGTATTGATCCCTTGGGTTTATTATTCCATTGTTTTTATAATATTAATCATGGTTAATCATGGTCAACCATAGATAACCATGGTCAACTATGGTCAAATCTCACATTGTGACAAAAGCTGTCTCCATGTGAAAATCATGGACAATCATGGACAACCATGGTCAACCATGGTCAAACATGGTCGAATGTCACATTGTGACAAATATTGTATTGATATGAAAATAAACCATGGTCAACCATGGTCCAGCATCACATTGTGACAAAGATTGTCTTGATATGAAAATCAACCATGGTCAACAATGGTCTAACGTCGCATTGTGAGAAATATTGTCGCTTTATGAAAATCAACCATGGTTAACCATGGTATAACATCGTATTGTGACGAATATTATCTCGATATGTAAATCAACCATGTTCAACCATGTGTTTATAATATTTATCTTAGGGTTTGTATACCTTTCATTTGTAATATGTGTCCCTTAGCTTTAATATTATCCCCTTGGGTTCATAATCGCTTGGGATTTTAGTACTAATCCCTTTGGTTTACTATTTCCTTAGGTTTATAATATTGATCCCTTAGGTTTATTATTCCCTTGGGATTATAACATCAATCATGATCAATCATGGTCAAGAATAGCGAGTCATGCTCAACCATGGACGAATATCGCATTATGATGTTATAGGCCATTTTGTCACATCTGGTCAATAGGTCTTCAACTAGATCAATCAACACCCTTTGAACTCCTTTTCATCATCCTTTCACAAAGACCAAAGAATGACTCATTCTAATCCTTGAGTTTCTGCCTCAAAGCACCTTGTTTTAGTCATTTTAAGGACCAACATGCCCTAGTCTCTTATTGGCCAGTGTTGAATACTAGGTATCATTACTAGGTTTCTTAGTGTTGGGGTGTATTGATTCTAGAAAAAGAGGAAAAGAAAAAGAATCCCAAAGCTTCCTCTTCTAAAAGCTTCAATAATCTGTTGTAACCATTTACCTTAGCTAAAAGTCTTGAATCCTATCCGATCTTGCCTTGGAGTTTTCATCCATTATCCCTTAAGCTCATGATCCCAT
>APFE031206578.1:0-15072 GCA_000404065.3 Pinus taeda
CCAAATGGGTGGAGTATTTGCAGAGTTTCAACTTCGTATTGAAACATATTAGTGGGCAAGCAAACAAGGTAGCAGATGCACTGAGTAGGAAAGCTCTACTTCTACAGGAAATTACTGTGCAGGTGCTGGGTTTTGAGCACTTATAGGACTTATACCAGATGGATACAGATTTTAGGGAGGCCTATGAGGCATGTCAAAACCCTTTAGTGAGAGATAACAGTCCTTGGTTGGACTACAATCTACAGGAAAAGTTGTTCTTTAAGGGAGGATAGTTGTGCATACCTGACTGCTCGATGAGGGAGAATATTATTCAAGAAGCATAGTGGAGGTTTGGCCGAAAATTTCAGCATGGATAAGACCCTCAAGCAGCTTAGTCATTTTTATTTTTGGATGAAAATGCAGAGAGATGTACAACGGTTTGTGGCTAGATGCAAAGTGTGCCAGTTAGCAAAGGGTCACAATCAAAACACAGTACTGTATACACCGTTACCTGTTCCAGGCAGACCATGGGACTCAGTCAGTTTGGACTTCATCTTAGGTCTACCGAAGATGCAGCGAGGATGACTGGGTAATGGTAGTGGTGGACAGATTCTCGAAAATGTCACATTTTATTCCTTGCAGGAAAACCAGTGATGCCACCCACGTGGCCCACTTATTTTTCAATGAGATTGTCAGGTTACATGGATTTCCTAAATCTATCCTTTCAAATAGGGATGTGAAGTTCACGGGACACTTTTGGCGTACCTTATGGAAAAAAATGGACACACAGCTAAGCTACAATTTTGTATATCACCCGCAAACCGACGGGCAAACAGAAGTTGTAAACAGGAGTCTGGGAAACCTGTTATGAAGCTTGGTCAGGGAGAATTTGCGGATGTGGGATTGAGCGCTAGCACAGGAAGAGTTCGCTTACAACGACTCACCTAACCGCAGCACAGGTTTCAATCCATTTCAGATCATGTATGGCATGCATCCTCGCGGAGTGCATGAACTGCGGGACCTTGGATTGTAGGAAAGGCGAAGCGCAGATGGAGAAGATTTCGCTAACGCGATGAGAGACTTGCATGAATAGGTGAAAATGAAATTACAGGACAGCATCTTAAAGTATAAATAGCACACAGATTTGAAGAGAAGGGAAGTACAGTTTGACGTGGGGGACGAAGTTCTCATGTATTTACGCAAAGAACGCTTTCCCAAAGGTACGTACAATAAATTGAAGTATAAAAAGATAGGACCTTGCAAAGTCCTTCGGAAGTTTTCGGCGAATGCTTACGAGATACAGTTGCCACCCGAGATACAGTTCCCTTACACAGCTGACCCAGAGGAAAAGGAAGAAGATGGAACCACGCAACCTACACGAAGTACCCAGGAGAAAGGAGAAGCTTGGAAGAGACAGATGCCTTACGTTCAACCTCCCGAGATCGAAAGTATTCTCGACACTCAGGTGGTTAAACGAACTCGGCGGAAGGAGTATGTACAGTACCTGGTCAAGTGGAAGAACCATCCTATTGAGGATAGGTCGTGGCTTGATGCCAGGAAAATTGAACAGAAAAGTACTTCAGTCGAGAAGCTCATGGACCGGAGCCATGATTTCTTTTTGCCCCGGGAGCCTGATGCAGGAGCATCTAGCTCACCATGACCAGGTGAAGTCTCGCTAGGCTGGAAGGTTGTTGAATATCTGGATTGTTTTTTTTATTATTAGTTTATGAAGTTATAAGCTAGGATTCTAGTTTACTTTACTCTTAGTTGTTAAATGTCAAAGTTAAATGTCGGTTAGGGTTATTATAGGTCAACAGAAATAAATATCAGTTTAGGAATTGATCTGTTAATTTAGGAAAGAAAAGACAAAATTGTCTAAAAGCAGATCTTGTAATGACAACCGAAAACTGTAGTTACCCAACCAATTGTTTCTGTTCAACTGACAAATAATTGCAGTTTCAAATTAACTGTAACCACAAGGTATAAAAGGAGCAATGTAAGACAAGAGCAAGGTTCTGCAACTTCATAACACAGAAATAAAGGAACAAATCTATTTCAATAAAAATTGTCCATCTGTATACATTGTCTATCTATTGTATGATTAAATTTCTTTTCATTTATCGAATTGAAACGAACAGTGTTGACAAACAGAGAAAGACCACGGTAAGGTCGTATTGTTTTATGTTCTCGTTGAATCGACAAACTACAGTAAACCATTTAAATGCATAGCCACAGAGTGAAGGGCCGATGTGTTGAGCCACAGTCCGAGAAGGAGTTACAGCCAAAGACCCGAGAAGAAACAAGACCGCACACAGAGAACGGAAGAGCAACCTATAGCAAAGGTATTCCTTTAAACAATTCTTCATAATTTCACAAGTTAAACAGTGATAACAAAACCCTGTTTGCATTGCTATTGACCATTATATGCACACATTACATTCCTTGACAAACAACAACAAGGGTCGCGTCCTGAGTGGACAAACCCTGGCCTAGGGTTTGGGAACAGAGACCCCAAATAACCAGTCAACGAATGACTAACCAGAACAGGCAAGCCAAAGCCTCAACTCCACAAGGAATAACGATTGTGCATGTCAAGAAAAGACAACAAAACAAAAATCTATAGAAAACCCAAAGAACTATCAGTGCATTGACGAGCTGAAGTGCCAGAGCCTACCGGCAAAGGTTCGCCACCCTTGGAAGACCGAAACCCGGAGGACCCACATACCTAGGTCGAGCCATTGACTTGCATACACAATAGAGCATCGTTAACATGTACACTGCGGAAAAAACCAAGTCAAGCAACCATAGAAACAAGAGGGTTTTCCATATAAATACCTGAGCAAGTGGACCAGAGGTTCAAGGAGCAGAGCCAAGCCGAATCGACGAAGCTGAGACAGGAGGAGCAGTTTTGGTTAGCATAAACACCAAGAAGAGGTGGAAACTGAATCAGGGAAGGATTCAATACCTAGTTCAAGTCACGGAAACCTGCCAAAGTGTTGCCTGAAATCCGAGGACGATGGAAGTTCAACAAATTACACACAGAACAGTGACCAGAGACACCCATCATAATAGCGAAGGCGACCACAACCATAACAGAGGCAACAGTATAACAACGGAGATAGTATAACAAAAACCGAAGGCGATATTTGGACGAGACCCCAGATTCCACAACTGTATCATAGCAAAAATGACAGGACGAGATTGAAAGACTTACTAGGTGAAAAATCAAGCGAGCGCGCCAACAGAACCAGAGTAGTTTCAATCCACCAGATACTGACAAGAGCATAACCAGGTGTGGGAGACTTACAATCATCCACAGTGATATCCAACGGAGAAACAGAGACCTCCATACTCAACAGAGCAAGAGCCAAACAGAAAAATCACCAAACCCTCATAGCAACCACACCGTAGAGTAGAACTGTCTTGAATCACCGAGAAACCGAGGTGTTTTGGCAAAGAACGAGCGGAGGAACCAGACCTGAGGCGTGTAGGTAGGAATTAAATGCAGCAGTAATTGCTCATAGTTGCCAACCCGACGTCCACTAACCACCTTTGCATGTGAGCACCGGAAAAGTCCAAAAATTGAAAAAAAAAATGCGGCAACCGTTGTAAAGCGAGGACACGTAGAGTTTTGGGCCAGTGTGGCTGGGCTACATCATCTGAGTAGTAGCACCAACACTTAACAATTTCTTAACTGTGGGACGCCCCCTTCTCTGAGTCACTACACCATTGCACGATGCAGTCGCCATGGATATTCACTGATAAAACACCAGCTAAAGCATGTAAGGGATGAAGACCCCCTTTTTATAAATGTTTGTTCAACGACCATATCTTTCTCTGTTTCTGCTGCTTTGGGATGGAAGACCTATTATTATAATCTACATCGTTTTCTGGAATCTACCATAGTTCCTCTTTAATATTTGCCAAACGTACTTGCTATGAAATCCTATTTCAATGAGCCTCCATTTTATTTCCAATAATTTTGTAGTGTTCTTAATGTATTTATTTCCACCCTAGTAATGTTTGGCTTGTAGCTCGATGTACATTTGGGGATTTTTATATCTTCTATTATGAACGTTGTATTTTCAACAACATAATGTTTTCTAGCTATTGTTCTGTTGTTGGCTCTTCATTAATTAATAGGGATAATTTTTGGTTTCATTGACATTCATGAAAGGATGGAGGAATTTGAAAGCCAAATCCATGCCCTTCTTCAGTCTGGGTGACGTCAAAGTTAAATTAAAAATTGTACCTACCAATAACCCTTTGCTTCATGTTTCTCTGTATCTTCATCTAACATAGCTCATCACACTATATACACGCAAAAGCATACCACCTTTGTCTAACATAGTTCATCACTCTACATACACGCAAAAGCAGACCATGTAGTAGATATAAAGTAAACTACCTTAAAAAAGGAGGCTCTGGACTCTCCAAAATTTGCAACAAAGAATGAAGGAAAAAAACCAAAGCATGCTCTTATCTCCAAATGATTCAAAAACTTTGTATGTTAATATACGATTTACAGTTCTTTTAAAAGTCTCAAAAAAATGCTTTTCATTCCAATCTTTATGAATCTTTGTTATATTTTAACAATCTACATTTATGGCTAACTTAATGTTTTAAGCATCCTTTCACTTTGCAGGGATGCGATGGGTTTGTTCTCATTGACTCAAAAGAGAACAATGTAGCCGAGAAAGACTCGCTTGTTAACAATCCAGGCCTCTGCGGTTTCGACGTGATTGACAGAGAAAAATAAAAAATAGAAGCCATCTGTCCCAAAGCAGTTTCTTGTGTGGATATCCTCGCATTTGCAGCTAGAGATAGCGCAATTCATCTCAGATCTGTCAGATTTATACACCATTTCAACCTATTGTACTAACAGTAAAATTTACAATGAACATGATTGTAAAATCAATCACTATTGTTGTGGCCTGTCCGATTTATACACCATCTCAACCGATTGTACAACAGTAAAATTTACAGTGAACATGATGGTAAAATCAATCACTATTGTTGTGGACAATGTAAGAATATAAGGCCAATGCATTTTTAGGTTACACAAAATGTTTTTAAGGTTGGAGTTCATCACATTAATTTGCCTATTTACAGTTGCCAAGAAATCCAAATGAGCAAGTTGGTTGTAAATTTTACTTTATAGTAAAAGGATGGTGAATTGAAATTATGTTGGAAAATAAACAATAATTAAAAAGTTTTTTAATCATTATTATATTAAACATTTATAAGATTAAGTTTTGTTACATCTTTAAAAAAATAAAAACAATATTCTTTAATATTCTTAATTAAAACAATAATATATAATAAAAAAATGGTGGTAAAAAATTGTGTTAATGTTTTTTAATCTTTGTTATAAGAAACATTTTCATAGATTATATTATTGTTTGATAATCATTATAATATGAAATAAAAATATGTGATTTTTCATAATATTACATATCCATAAATTTTATAAGATGAATAAAAAAACCAATTAATCTATTATTCAAATTATGATATTAGACTCATTATCCATCAAAAAATTCTCATAGTAACATTGAGGCCCTAGAGAAATATGCACTATGACAAATTGTCAAATTGTTTAAAAGAAAACACAAACAGAAATATGAACTCACCTCAAAAGGCATATGTCAAGCTCTACACATAAACATGTCAATATATAGGACCAGTCTCTTGCCATATTTCAAGTGAATAGAGTTCAAAATGTAATTTTAATTGCCAAGGAGCTTTCTATACATTCGAAAAGATTGAGGTATAGTTGCATATTTCAAGTGAATAGCATTCAAACTATAATTTTAATTCCCATGGGGCTTTCTAGACATTCAAAAAGATTGAGGTATAGTTGCTTTTGAATATGAACCACGGGTTGTGCAATCAGAAATTTAACAACCCCTTAAAAAATACCAATTAACAATGAAAACACAATGCGATCCATATGAGCATGGGAGATGAATATGATCTCTTGGGCAACAACTTTGGAAGGACACCGCCCAATGTCGATGGCCACCTTGAGGCAAGCAGTATGATACATGTCTCGTGCCCTACAATAGATATTCCCTCTATCAACTGCCCTTCAATATCCATTGCTCCTCCAACCTTTCTGTTAGATTTATAGTCATCCTGCGTAACAATACTCATGGTTGCTTTAATACCCAATTTTCTTGTTGAGAAAAGGGTGAAACTCATACTGTGTCTGACATGGCTAGATCTTGAATGCCTCTGAGGCACCTAGTTCTCTAGCCTTGAAGATGCTCATAGCTGAGAAGCTAATAACAATGGAGTTCTTGTGTATGCATTTGAAGAAGTAAGTGTAGATGCAGAGTGTCACAATGAAGTGAATAATAATACAGAGGCTGAGCTTAGCATTGTCTGGATAATGTTAAACGCCCTACACATTTCTCAAAGTAATGAGACCATGTTGGAGATGTCCAATATCTGTAGAAAATTTAGATATATGTGAACCCCCGTATTCAAACATATTTTTGTTTTACACTGCATTTAATATTTATATGAATGTTTTATTTTCATGATGAGTCAATTGGGTGGGTTTAGGTTAGGATTTTGAGAAAAGGAGATGTTATATGCCTTAGCCTTCATCCCAAATGTGATATGTTGCATCTTGATATGTTGATATTTTTTGGTAGAGAAAAAACCATCTATTTGTAATTAATAGAAAAAAAGTTTATATAATCAAAAATATACTCGAGGATTGGTTTACATCCATGTTCTCCATTACTCAAATACAATGAAAGGTCTAGTGTAAATCTGAGAATAGTATGCTTATGTACGTGCCTCATCCTATACTAGAAATGGGAAAATATAACATAATATAACTAGTGCTCTAGACAATAATACAAGTAGCCCCGCTACATGTTGTTTTAATCTTTGCACGGTAGCACATATTTATGAAAATAATGATTCAGTCAAAAAAACAAACATAGAACATAAAATGTGCAAATAGATGCTTCGAGATCATGTGACATGGACTATATGATGTGTATATACCCAAAGTCCCTCTTCTTGTCCTTGAAAAAAAGTAGAGCAAAATATGCTTCCTGGTTGTTGGAGTAGCTCTTTTTTGGATAGTTCATTGGAAACAATGTTCTACTCATTATATATGTGGGAAAAATTCAAATCCATAACTTCCTTTGAAGCTCTTTGATACGCTGCATCCAGTTTATGAGTTGTTGGGTTTGAAAGTAGTACGGCCCAAAATCCAATCTATGCCACCTTTGAATCTTCGAATGCCACCAATTTGTCAATGGAGAGTCATCTTGCACATAACATAACTCCCCAAAGAGCGATGACCCCTACACGAATGTTAGTACCATGACCATAATTCCACATAAAATGATAATAAAATTTAGGATGGATGACAATATATACCCCGCACCCATAGTTCCCACTATTGGACACCCCATCAAAAAAGTAGATAGGGAATTTGTCCCATATGTTGATGAGTTGAATGTGTCTCTTATGCTTTTGATTTGTCAAAGGGCCATACTCATTGAAGAAAGTTGCAATGGAATAACAACATTGTCAAAGATCCCACCCCGATGCCTCGAAAATACTATTATCCATTGCGTTGTGAATTAAGGTCATATGAGATAACTTTGTTATGAAATGTTCGATTTAAGTCATTTACTTATAAAGGTTCCATAATCTTAATGAAGAGCATTTTCATAAATCCTTTGGAGTGAAGTGTTATGTATTACCTTCACTTTGAACATATCTTGGTTGGAATCTCCCTAAAACATAACATATGATAAAAAGGAAACACCAGTAAAGAAACAAAATTGCAAAATTTTTTTACTTCTTTCTTCTATGTTATTGTTTCTTATGCCATTGCCTTATGACGTTTCATTTGCAACATGTGGTGCAAATGCTAGTTAATGTAATAGTTCAACGCACCATCACATTAAATGAAATAATTATTTCAATTTTTACTTAATGTAATAGTTCAACCCAACATCGCATCTACCATCACATCTATCATTATAATCTACTATCACATCTATCATTATAAGCATCATCTTTATACAACATCTCTCTTATAATAAAATTGACATTATTTTTTTATCAAATCTAATTCTAAATATGATACTTTATTGATCTAACTGTCCACTGCAACACCTCCCCCTAATGAACTGTACATTGCCTCTTTAGCCCATAAACACCAATTTTATCATTAAAAGATGCTTAGTAAAATATTATTCACCATTCCAAAAACACATTAAATATATTATAAAATCCATACTTTGCCCTTTACTTTTTATAATGATTTTACAGGATACTATAGAAGAAAATATCTTTATTGTTCTACTCCCCCATAGTAAACTGTACATTGCCTCTTTGGCCAATAAACACCAATTTGATCATTAAAAAGATGCTTAGTAAAATATTACCCACCATTCCAAAAACACATTAAATATATTATAAAATCCATGCATTTAAAAGATGATTTTACCGGAGACAAGTCCATATCAAGCTTCATACCGGAAAAAATATATTTATTACATTTTAGCTATTGTAGCCACCTCCTTCATTTAAGATGATTTTACAGGAGACAAGTCCATATCAAGCTTCATACAGAAAAAATATATCTATTTATTAGATTTTAGCTATTGTAACTACCTCCTCCATTTCAGTCCCAATAAATAAAATATACTTATAGAACCTGACCGGTGAGAGTTACTCTCCCTTACTACTTTAATTTCAGTTTCAATGATAGTCATTCTAAACCTGATCAATCTGATCGTTGTTGCTTCTCCGTTCAGCATTATAACGTCCACGGTTGTTTCCTTGGCCATCCTGGAGAATAAACAAAAGAAAAGAGGTATATATTTTATTATGTCGCCACATACAATCACAAGCTCAAAGTCTAACTGATGTTTTTTAGTGATGGAATACCGATCGAGACGTTTACGAAGCTGATTCATTGAACAAAATGCACAATTGATTGAGGGTGCAATTGAGCTGTAAAAAATTAGTTACAAATCGTTGGGCTGGTCATTCGTTTTGCAAGAGTGATTGGGCATTTCAATCTGTAGTTGTCGCTCACAATCTCCTTAATCTTTCGCCCATGATGTAAGCTTGTCACCTTTGTTAAAGGTCTATTGGGCCATTAACTTATGATGCAAGCCTGTCACCTTTGTTTGATGCAAGCCTGTCACCTTTGTTAAAGATCTATTGGCCCTTAACTTATGTAAATTGTAAGTTTTGGAAAGGAGTTGTTTATTGAGGTGGAGGAATTGTTGGAACGGCCAAAAGTGTTGGGAATTTGGGCAAACAAATTTCAAAAAATCGTGTAGATGCAGTGTTCGAATGGAAATGGATTCGGCACCATCAAAAATGTCAAGGGCACTTAAAATTATGAATTATGACAGCTTTTACTTGGATTTACAAAAATTCCTTCCAGATTTTTTCAAAATATGACCAGAATTTTCATAACTTTCAAGGCAAAAAAACATAATTTTTAGACTACAACTTTCAGAAATACATTGAAATTGACCATTACCAAAGAAGTCAATAATTAGCCTCTCTTTTGATGATCTGATTCTAATATATTCCCAAATCTATTATCCACATAAAAAGATTCCTTTTCCCTTTTTCGGAGCATGTTGCAGGGCAAGTCAAATGCCTTCTTAAAAAGAAGAAAATCCAAGATTAAATGTCTCAGAACTAGGGACAACAAATCCAAGGTTAAATGTGTCAGAACCAGGGACAACAATATGGAGAGGAAACAAATCATCTTTTCATCCACTGTCCCTTTGTGTCATAGGTTTGGACTTAGGTTTGGAGTCTTGGACTTATTATAAACTATCCTGCTGATTGGGATCGTTTAGACATTGTCTCTTGCCTTGGCCGGTGGACTGTGGATCACAAATCTCATCAAACGTTGCCTTTCTTCATCATATGGGGCATATGGAAGTCTAAAAACGCCCTCATCTTTGATCAAGTAATGCCAGGACGAGCTGCAACATCTTATTATATTATTTGGAATTCTTTGACTTCTTGGCCCCTGTTCTTAAAAGTCCTCCCCTCTTAGTGACCTTGGTCTGCTTTTCTTGTAGCTTTCTTTGATGGTGCATCATCTTTCAGCCTTTGTGGATGTGGTATGGTCATTCACATTGACCCTGAGCTCTCTTATAGATTTCATTGGGATTTGGGATCTGGGCCGAACTACTTGCTTTTTGGGTGGTCTTTCATTGTGCTACTTGGCTTAGTCTCAGGGATCACACTGTATTTGGAGATTCTAAATCAATTATAAAATTGGCAAATGACCGGGGTTCATTAAACTGTTCAACTCTTGATCCATGAAAGCTCAGAATCAAAGCCCTGTAAGCAGAGTTCCAATATATTCTCTATTTCGCATATTTAGAGTAAGCAGAGTTCCAATATCTCTCTATTTCGCATATTTACGGATCCAAAATAGAGAAGCTGATCGCCTCTCAAAGGAGGGTTGCAAGTCAGATCCCGACCTTATAATTAACCAGCAGCTCGAGCATGGAGTTCTGAAAGGGGCTGGCTATATCCCAATTTAATGAGACTGTTTTCGCTGTCTGCAGGGCTCACTACCTTCCCCTGTTCTGGAAATGATCTTCCCCTATTCTGTTCGTTTTGTCGAGCAGGTTTTGCTATCTAGTATCTTGTAATGACTTTTTTGTCTCGGCTTATGTTGATACCTTTTCTTTTAATGTGTTTAGATATTTTGTTACAGATCCAGGTCTACAGGACTGACATGTTAATGATATTTATGCATCATTATCAATGGCCACTGAGAAAAATCCTTCTCTGACCTATGTACTTTCTCTTTATATTTAATGGAAGGTTGTTTTTTCTCTGTGGAAAAAAAAAGCTAAATTAAAAATAGTTTATTTCATTTATATATTTTGGTATTCTGTATAACAGTGTTGGTTTACTAAAAGGCAGTAGTTCATGAAACCTATGTAAAAGTCTCAAGATAGATATTTCTTTGTGGCCTTAGAGATTGAAGTTGGTGCTAAATCTGATATTTCTTTGTAGCCTTAGAGATTGAAGTTGGTGCTAAATCTGATATTTCTTTGTAGCCTTGGAGGTTGAAGTTAGTTCTGAATCTGATTTTTCCTGGTGGATATTTCCTTTACACACTGTTAGATTTTATGAAATAAATTTGTGTTCTATTCGTAATTCATCTTTTCTTTTCCTGACATTATTTCTATCTAGTAATATTTGATTTGGGCTCTAATTACCAATAAGTGGCATCAAATACAAGGACGAAAGCCAAAGGCCAACCTGTCTAGTGATTTTTAGAGACCTGCGTGTAGAAGAAGAGGGGCCAAGTTCTAATAGGAGTAAGTGATTTGGCGGAAATCCTAGCGCAGAGAAGTTCATTCACTGTTCATCTGGGTTCATCCAGCACGTTGAGGAGTTCACACTATTGAGTTGAGACCACATTTTCAATCCCCTGCACAGAGTTTTGTTTGTGCCCATTTTCTGAAACTGTTATTGTATGCAACACAAAAGTGGAGGAATAAAGGAAATTATTCATATCGGAGGTTTCCATCCAGCACAGGAGAAAGAGTCCGCATAGACACATTTTTGTCAGTGGCTCCATCGATTCAGCTGGTGCAGAGGAGGAAGCGCAGTGGAGTCTAGCTATCCCGCAGTGGAGGCTCTAGCTGTGAAATGTGGAGGAGGGTTTCGATTTAGCAGACAAATTTTTGGAGGCCATGTAGAGGGTTCGAGCATTTCGTCCAACAAGCAGAAGTTGAGATTGTTTACAGGTAAAACCAACTATGGAGCCCTTTCTATTCGAGTTGGTAATTCTATCTATATATATATGTATATAATTTGGTGTACGTCCCAATTTTTTTTTCAAGTATGAAAGGTATATATAATATATTTATTCCAATTTTTTTAAATAAATATTTCAAAAAAATAGAGAGAGTTTGTGTATAGAGATTAATAACAAAGATGATTAATCTCAAGTTTAAGGAGAAATTTAATGGTAAAAATAACTTCGAATTATAGAATCTCAAGTTATGAGATTTTTTAGTGTAGCAAGGACTACATATAGCATTAGATGGCAAGAGAAAGAAATCTTTGAGTATGATTGATGAGGAAGAAATCTTTGAGTATGATTGATGAGGAATGGGAAGGTCTATATGTAGGAGCTCTCAGCAATTTGGTTATGTATGTTCTATTTAATATTATTGGAGAAGAAATATAAGTAGACTTATGAAGCATAATGGAGAGCATTTATACGAAAAAATCCTTAATGAACCAAATCTACTTAAAAATGAAAGGATATAGTTTGAAAATGAAAGAAGGTAGAAAATGGGACATCATTGAAATGTATTTATAAATATTATATGCTAGTTGACTAGTATGGATGTTAACTCAATGAGGAAGATAAAGTAGTTACATTGGTGTGTTTATTCCCTCGATCATGAGATCATTTAGTCATTGATACTTTTGACTATGATTATATTGTTGGAGCATTGTTTTCTAAAAAGGTGCAAAGGAAATCCAGTATTGAAACATCCACACCATAAGCAATATGGCTAGAGGTCCGTCCATAAAAAAGGGAGAGAAGTTGAGGTACATCAAAATCAAAGTCAAAAGGACAAGAAGAGTAAACTCACATGTTGGTATTATAAAAGTTTGGGCATCTCAAGAAATATTATTGGAAGAGGCGGGAATCCAAGGAAGAGTAAAAAAAAAAACGAAAATTTAGTTGAATTAGGTCTAGGTATGATCGATGAAGCTTTATCTATTTGTAATGTCCCTTAATATTATGAAGAATGATTGTTAGATTCAAGTGATTCTCATCACATATATCCACATAGAAGTTGGTTTTTGTCTTATCAAGTTGTTGGTGGTGGTATTGTTCTTGTGGGAAATAATGTATTTTATAAGACTATTGGGGTTAGAAACATCAAGATTAGAGTGATTGATGATATTATAAGAACGTTGACAAAGGTTAGACATGTGCTTGAACTAAAGAAGAGTTCAATTTATTTGGGAGTTTTGGATTATAGAGGTTACAAATTTATTGGTCAAGGTGGTGTCATAAGCTGTTGAAGGATGCTTTGGTGGTTATGAAGGCTATAAAGATGAGAAACCTTAAGTACAAGTTAGAAGGGAGTACTCAAATTAATGAAGCAGTGGTGGTATCTTATGAGCTGAATGAATATGGTTTTCTATGGAATCATCGACTGGTTCATATGAGTAAGAATTGACTATAGCTACTAAAAAATTCTAAATTACTTCCAAATTAAAAAAATTTGAATTTGAATTTTTGTGAACATTGTATTTTATGAAAATAGTCTAGACAAAAGTTTAAAGCAGGAAGTCACACTGGTAAAGGTGTTTTAGATTATATCCATTCAGATTTTTGGGGGCATTCCCTATATTTTCCTTTAGAGAATTGTCATATTTAGTATCATTTATAGATGATTTCTCTAGAAAAGTGTTGGTCTATATCTTGAAAAAAATCTTATATGTTTAATATATTTAAACAATTTAGAGTTACAGTAGAAAATAAATTAAGCATGACAATCAAATGTTTAAGAGTGGATAATAGAGGTGAGTTCACATCTTTAGGATTCGAAAAATATTGCAAATAAGCTAGGATCGAAAGACATAAAACCACTATATACACTTTGTTGGAATAAGGAAGTACTGAGAGGGGGAGTGCATCAATAAAAGGTGGGTTCTTAAAAATTTAAGTACAAACTTTCAAATTATTTTCACTACAGGAAATTATTTCAGAGAGCATTCATACTATAGTAAACATGAAAAAAAATATAAGACATTCACATACATCAACTGGACAGCACACACACATATTGACACAAGTATTTTTATGTGGAAACCCAAAGGGAGAAAACCACCAATCTATTTGTTATTATGATGCAGTTTAAGAACCCACTTAATTACGTCAATTTGTTTGTGAGAAACCACTCAGAAGAGGCCCCAACCCCCTTCATATAGCAAGTTGCAACTTACCAAGAGGCACCAACCTCTTATGAATCCAGAGCACTACCTGCTCTAACCATTGTTCTACTTTTCATCCAATTTTCAAACTAAAAACAGAGGCTAACACCTTTACATAGAAATATAAATTTGGTCTAATGCAGTACCAGATCTTTTCCTTCACCTCTGTAGTTCTCCTTTGAATTGTGCTCCTTGCTTCTCAACCAACTTTGGTCAATTTCCTTTGCTTCACTATGTCTCTATTACACATTTTCACACTCATGACACTGCACACTCAGCACACACATATTCTACATTCACCCACTTTGCTCCATTGCAATCCTTGGTTTTGTTTCATTGTTACACAATGATCGATGTTGTCTTTGCAGTCAATTTCATTTTTCCCAAGAGCGTACTCATCATGGCTCTCCATCTTGTTGTTACATCAGATTGCCTAAACATTGCAGCTACAATAATCATAAGAATGGGCACCTATGTGTTTCTTCCATACTGAGAATTAATTCTCAGTCAGACCATGCATTGACAACATTATCTCTCTGTTTTGTACTACTTCTTGGCCACTACAACTGAATTAAATATGAGAATGAGCACCTGTGTGTTTTTCATACTAAGAATTGAATCTTAGTCAACCTGCAAACTTAGAGAGCTCCTCCATTAACATGTGTATGTACTCATAGCATGAATCTCCTTCGTTGGTCTTTAAGGCTCATAAGACTAAAGGAGAGCACTACAACACGCAATCTTTTCATTTAATTCATCATAACTTGCAGTGACGCTCAGGGATAGCTAACTCTGTTTCACAATAGGCTCCATTAAATTGCTCTTGTGCGTTTTGGTCCTTGCTGCCTTGAACCAGAGCTCTCGGTAATTGTATTGACTCAAATTCTCAAGTTATAACTTCCGACTCATCCATCCAAAGCCTAGAGGCTTTCTATTAATAGTGCTACCAAATTTGCCGACTTCGGACTTTGGCTCCTTTTGCTGGCACCTTTACTTGTTTTCTGTCATAGGATCACTACATGTGACTATCAACTCAAGCCTTCAAGAACTTAGCCTGTTTAAGCCCTTCATGGGTTGAATTCCCTTTGTTAATGG
>APFE031206614.1:0-28004 GCA_000404065.3 Pinus taeda
TGTAGATGCACCCTTGTTGCATTCGAGTAAATATGACAGGTTTAAGGACATATAATTGTAAGATGTAAAAAAACAAGCTAATCCATGTTCGAGATAATCCATGAGCTGTTAAAAAATTTCATTGTTCATAATACATCGAATAATAAGTGAGAAACATCATTTTCACCCCTTTTTCCAATGAAAAAACAAAAATTGTCTTGAGATCCGAAGGAGTCAATGTAACATTTTGTGTGAAGTATTCAACAGAAAGAAACAAAGATTAAAACCTTTCATTTTATTCATCTTTCTCTATTAATGGTAGGTGATAAAACTCATATGAAGAATGCTCATGATGTTCATGTATGTGCCAGAGTCCTCGTTCCATGGTCATACCTAACTCAGAGAGCCTGCCAACTTCCCCATTCCACTCCTTGAATATATGAGAAGATTCAAAATAATCAAATGAGTCCTTAATCCTCTAAAGGTATTCCATAATAGGGATTAAGAGTAAGTTTATGCATTCTTGAGATCTATTTATCCAATTTATAACAAGCTTTAAATCTCTGTAAAACTACAACCAAGTACATCCTTTTTCTTTTGCATAAACCAATCAATTTTTACATGCCAATAATTCAGCGTGCTTATTATTTCCGAGTCCAAATCCCATTTTTGCATGAAAAGAATGTGTGGCAGATAAAAGAAGTTCAAAACCGCCTCCACTTTTATTAGTTGTGTCACAATATGCACCATAAAAGAAATCCCATGGCTTTGATGGATTTGGATTTTCATCTATTATAATTCTAGGAGGATTAGCACCCTTTTCTTGTGGAAAATGTGCAAGAATACCAAGAGATTATGTTGCAAGGTTCTTAGAGACTAAAAGTTTATCTCGGAAAATAGCTTTGTTGCGTGCCAACGACACTCCCCAACATATGATAAATAGGAGGGATCTATATGCACGAGTGACCAAATCAAAGTGTGAATATTTCCATGTTGCTTCCAGATTTTCCCCTTCCTAGATTCGATTGAGACCCGTCGTAGACTTACAGGCATCCCACACCTACTTGAAGAAGGGACACTACTAGAACACATGTTCCTTGGTTTATTCATCTCCCTTATAGAGGGAGCACCATCTCGACCTTATGTCTTAACCATGTTGAAGAACGTCCCATGTGGGGACCTTCTTCTCCATCAAGTACCACATAAATATTTTGGTTTTTGTTGGGAAATTGGATTTCCAAACTACCCTCCACCACCATTTTAGCTCTTCAGGAACTCTATCTGCATACATAATTAAGTAACCAAGCTTTGGGGTGTAATAGCGAGAGTGTGAGCTACTCCAAACCATTTCATCCTCTCTATCTATGATCCTCATATGCCCATTTGTCAAATCACCTAGATAGTCATTCCAGACCTCATGAAATTCAACTTCTATCCCTAATTCCTCTGTTGTTTTACACCGATGCCTCCAAATGGTGGTGTTTTCCTGATTGGCAATGTGGGATAACTTCAAAATGCCTCTCTCCCTTAAAGAAACAATGAGTGTATGAGGGAGAATATAGTCTTCACCGCTCCTTGGCCATGGATTAGTGTTAATCCACATGCATTCACCATTTCCTATTTTCCAGGCCAACTCATTTCATATAAGGTCAAACAAATTTAGGATCACCCTCCAAAAGGAAGATATGTTTGCCCTTGGTTTATCCTCCTATTTGATCCATTCCTCCAAATGGTTGGGGGCTATATATTTCTAAGAGACAGTTGATGTCCAGAAGCTTTGAGTTTATAACAATCTCCAGCTACATTTTAGCCATTGCCTTTGAGAATAGAAATATGTTTTCAAGCCCCCAACTTCCCAAAAGTTTTGGAACCAGTAGTATTTTTTATTTTACCCAAGGAAGGATTCCCTTCTCCTGATTCCCAAAGCAATGAAATTTGAAACATATTCTTCTTATTTTTTCTAGAGTGCTCTTCAGAACCCATGCAAGAGACATCTAATAGACTAGAATTACCTGCACAAATTATCTTATTAGTACCAAACACCTTGCTCTAGATAGTCATTTTAAAATCCGACTTTTTAGTCTCATCTCTATCTTAGCAATGAACCAAGACCAGTCCACCTTATTGTAACTATCTGGTTTAAGTTTGAACCCCAAGTACTTTAGACCTTCTTCCAATGGCTTTGTCTTGTAAGGAATTTGTTGGGTGATAAGCCTTATCTCCTCCTTTTCTAGATTATGGCGAGAGAAAGATGAATTTTGGATACTAATAGAAATTCTTGTAGCTCTTCCATAAAGGGAAATAATCTCAGCTAGCTTACACGCCTCTCTCATAAATCCATTACATAAAATTAGAATGTCATTGACAAACAACAAGTGTGCTAGTGTCAATGTCATGCCAATAGGAGTTCCTTGAAATTCCCCTCTTCGTTTTTCTTATGTCATGAGATGACTTAGGCCCTTTTCTATAAGAAGAAACAAAAAAAGGTGATAAATGAAACCCCTATCTTCACCCTTGTTGAGCGAATCTTTATATTGTGGAGGTCTTCATGTGCCAATCTAATCACTTCATAAATTGCCTTCCATCCAAAAAAGTAAATTTCTCCTTTGATATCGCATTAGATCACTTTAGCAACAATTATAGATCACATTACAGAGTGAAATGGGCAAAAATTCATCAAAAGACTAAGGAGAATTAACTTTGGGAATAAGTGCTTTAAAGGTAGAAGTAAAAGCAGACATCATTCTCCGATCCCTCTCGGACTCTTCAATGACTGATAGCAAATCATTCCCAATAATTCCATATAGACCTAAAAAGAATTTTGCAGTCCATCTATTTGGCCCTAGGCTTTTGTCCTTTTGAAAGTTTAGTAATACAGTTTTGAGCTCATCTTCAGACACTTCTTCCATCAAGACTTTGTTCTGTTCTTCATCTACAAACCAATGGAAAATCATTGTTGTTTTGATAATCTCTACTATTGAGGACTCTTATGGGTCCCAAAAAAGGCTCTGGAAATAACTCTTTCCTAGGTTTGCTAACCCTTCAAAATTTGAGATCTCTCCACCCTCTGTGTCCTTTAGGCTCTAGATAGTGTTGCACAATTTTCTTCCTTTGGCATAAGCTCATAAGACTTTGGTATTATTGTCCTTGCATCCCAACCAAATACTATTGCTCTCCATTCCACCTCCTTTTCTTCCAATATCTCTTTTCTCCTTCTTTCCAGTCTAATTAACTCTATCCTAGCTTCACTTGACTCAAAACTTTCCCCCTCTTGACTAGATAAATTTTGTAGTTGATTCTCTATACTTACCAGCTCCTTATCATATTCTATTTTTTTTCTTAGCTCATTGTTTCTTTTTTTGTTTTTATGAGTTTTAGGTTGGCTTCAAATTGGTCAGCAATGGAAGAACCTTATTGGGGAATTACATTGGTTGAAGGTAATCTAATAGGATTTGACAATGTTTATGAATTCTTCTTCTTCTAACCAGTTGGTGTTCATTTTGAAAGGGTTGGTCGACTTCTTAAAAGCTCCCTTTATCTCCATAAATATTTGAGAGTGAACAGAGTCGCCTCTTGGCCCTACCCACTATTTAATGAGATTAAAATTATCTAGTAGGGCTTCAAAATTAGAAATTTGGCAATCCTCTTCGCAACCTTTTCTTCTACAGTGAGAAAATGTCTCCATGTGGGGACAATTTTAACAGGGTCCACATCCACAAGCGTATCTCTGACAATTTTATTTAGGAAGTATTTAGCAAGTGGACCTAGCCTCGCTCTTGGGCCCTAAGATTCAACTTCACCTAAAGAGAAGTTTAGCGCCCCCCCCAATGATAAGGTTGTTGGAATTTATGAGAGAATTACCAAAAGTTTGTCCGAATACTCCTTTCTATTTAGGGGGGGGGGGGCATATGTCAAGGAAAAATATAAAAGAGCTAAGTTACATAGAAAAAATCTCCAACCCAAGACCATGTTCCAAACTCCAAAAATTCTTCACTTGAATAAACCTCCCATTCCAACCCACTACCAATCCCCCTTACCTTCCTCTCACGTCTAACCTTATGAAGGACCATCCACCTAGAAGGGATTCTAGACACTTGGATATAGAGTCTCCATCTCCCAACGTTTCTTGTAGGAAAAGCAAGTCTAGGGAACTTGTCTCAACTAGCCTTTTTAGAGCATGTCTTTTGGAGGGGCATGCTAACCCTCTATAGTTGAGAGATAATAGTTACATTTGGTAAACCCTCCTAGGGCTTTCATTGCTCTAAGTGCCCCTTGAATGGTTTATTGTTTATCAATCGCTAACTCCTCTCGAGCATGATCCTTTGCTTTGTTCAAATGAAATTTTCTACCCTAATGCAAAGCTTTCCTAGACCCCTTGATAGCCCATCAAGATGAAGCAAGATTGAGCGTGATCGAAGGTTATATACTATGTATCTCTCCTTCGATTTTTCAGAGGATGATAAGGGAGGTGAGGTCACAAGGGAGGAGAAACCATCTTGCATAGGTAAACAAGGGCATAGGCTGTTAAACAAAGAATAGGGACCAAGGGGGCGACATGGAGGGGGAAAGGACCCAATATGAATAGATACCAGAAACTTATTGGACTCTGAGTTTATATTGACAATGTGTGCAACATTTGTAACAACAGGAACTAGGGAAAGAGAGCATTGAAGCAAAATCAAAGGGGTACCTTCCATTGATCTACCCTACTTCATAAGGTGCTTGTCGTCCTTCGCTCGTTCCCTTAGTTGTTTGGTTTTTCTCAGCCCAGGGATGTCATGTGGAGATTGCTATGCTTTATCCTCCACCATGAGTACCAACTCCTTGCCCCTAGAGATGTAATTATTTCTCTTGTTGGGGTTTGTGTGCACCTTGTTATGGAAAGGGAGCTTGCATTCTTTTACTAGGTGCCCATACCGATGGCACTTCTCACACTTAAAGGGTTATATCCCCTCGTAATCTAAAATTTGAATATTTTCCTCACCTTGCCCAATGTTGATGTCTTCAAGCAACCCCTTGTGAAGGTCGATTTTTATCATTATACGTGCTTCAGACCTATCTCCTATTAATAGGTAGGAAGAGTCATGCTCGAGATAATTACCCAAGGGGTTCCCAAGGTCCTGAAAAACAAGATCTTCTCAGTAATTTGTTGTAAGGTTTGGGAATCTCACCCATGCTAGGACCCATCCAGTCTCTCCCTTTTAGTATCAAATAAAAGAGACCACAAATTGAAAAGTATAGGAGTAGAGTCCATTTTCAATACCTTCTGCACAATTTGCTTAGCCTCAAATGCATCTGAGAACATCAAGTGTATCCACCCCACTTGATCCAAATTTAAACAAGAACGCAACAAATTACAGATACAACCATAAATACAGAGATGCATCAGAAATAACACTTCATATCATTAATATCAAATAGTGAAATATGCTTACAAATAGAATGGAAATAAGACTAGCTCGAGTGATGGTAGCTTATCTCTGAGAAGAGATGTGGCAGCTACATGCCTCTGAACTGAATACAATGAGGCTCAAGGGCCTTTTTATTATTGAACAATAAGAGAAAACCCTAAACAACCAAAACCCTAACCCAAGGAGATGTAACACCAAGAGTTTATGGGCCCCGTTGGGGTTAGTTGGATAGCCAACCTCCCGAGGTCGTAAATTGGTCATATTATCTCCGTTTGACATGTATGATACCTCATTGGAAAGATATCTCTAAGGACTACAAATGTTGATTTAATTTCTATAGAAATCGCTGAAGGCATTTTGCCAAAAAAAAACGTTGTTTAGGGCCTCAAAACGACTCTGAAAGTTCAAGATCTGAAAAAATTGCCAAAAATAGTAAACTGTGCTACAATTGGAATAGGCGGGTGGCCACCAATATCCACTTGGATTAGTCCTCCCCCCTTAGGAAGCAATGGTCTCCATTGCATTGATTTCCTGGATGAGATGAGGAAACTTCTGCTGAACTTGGTCCCTGGTGAGCCATTTGCCTTGGTGCAGCAGTTGGTCGGCTTTGACAACTCGATACAGTTGGATCTTTTGCTAGTGAGTGTTCCTAATCTGCGTGTCCATGATTCGATCAGTTGCAACTTATTCCCTGTAGTCTGGATTTAACTCTATTGGTGTGAGTTGTTTTGCAATGTCGGATGTATCTAGTAATGGTGGAAAGTATGGCCGAAGGTGATCCACATTGAACACTGGGTGTGGGCCAAGGAATGGGGGAATTTTGAGCTCAAAATCATTATATCCCACAACCTTGGTGATGGTGTATGGCCCATATCAAAGCAGGCGAATCTTGTAGTGGGGCCCAACGAGGCGCTCCTTCTGCAAATGTGGCCAAACTTTGTCGCCCACCTAGAACTTGTGTGGCACTCGATGTTGATCATGCTGCTGCTTGTACTTAGCACTGGCTTTGTCCAATATGTCATGGACCTATTGGTGGATGTGTTGAATGTGCTCAATGAAGATATTTGCCTTGTTGACTTTGGATTGGACATGGTCCAAATCTGCCTGAGTCGCTACAAATGGTATAGCCACATCAATGGGACATAGTGGCTAGAATCCCAAGCCTACCCGAAAAGGGTTGTGGCTAGTTGAGCTGTGGAGAGCTCGGTTATAGCTATGTTGGACATAAGGGAGGCTCTCATCCCATGTGCGTGGATGCTTTGAGTTGTACATGAGTAGAATGTGTACGATCATCCTATTGACGACCTCTGTCTGGCCATTAGTTTGGGGATGGAAAGCTATGGACTTAGTGAGCTTAGTGTCCAACATCGACCAGAGACTGGACCAAAATGTATTGAGGAACCTGTTGTCCCCATTTGAGATGATATATTATAGGATCCCAAAGTGTATGCACACTCATTCAAAGAAGAGTTTAGCAGTGGCTTCTGCTGTGATATTCTTCTTGCAGGTCGCCATAATGGCCATCTTCGAGAATCTGTCGACGACCACAAAAACACAGTCGTTGCCATGCTTAGTAGAAGGAAGGACCGACATGTAATCCACAGAGATGGATTCCCAAGGTCGACTAGGGGTAGGTAGCAGAGTATAGGGGCCTTGCTTCTTGATGGTCGGTTTGGCAATGGTGCAAGCAGTGTAACATCTGATGTATTCCTTGACATCATGTTGAAGATTTAGCCAATAGAAATACTTTTGTAGTACTGCCATTGTTTTCTCGACCCTGGAATGCCCAGCGGCCCGACTGTAGTGCGCTTCCCAAATCATCTTGGCACGCTCACTTGAAGGAACACAAAGGTGTCCTAGGTGGCATAACAGAGCATCCTGGAGGTGAAATTTTGGAACTTGTTGACCCTCCAAAAGCGTATGGTATGTGTGACCGAATTTTGGGTTGCTTTTGTAGAGAAGTGGCCAATCAAAAGTCTCATGCCCACAAGAGTTGAGCACAGTGGTTAACGCCATGATCGGTGGTTGGCTGAGGCAATTTGCAACATTATTGGTGTTTTTTTTCTTATACTTAATATTCAAATGGAACTGTTGCAGGTATGTGGACCACTTCTTATGGCGATCATTCTGCAACTTCCGTTGCGTCTGTATGAACTGTAGGGGTCGGTGGTATGTGTGGATGGTCGTTTCCTTCCCCAAAATGTAATGCTTCCACTGTTGGTAGGCCTAGACAATGGAATACATCTCTTTGTCATAAGTGGGATACTTCCATACTATGTCTGAAAGTGTCTCACTGTGATATGCCACTGGATGCCCGTGTTGAATAAGGATTGCCCCAATAACATAGTCAGAGGCATCTATCTCGATCTCAAATGGTTGTTGAAAGTCTGGTAATGTGAGCACTGGTGCAGAGTAGAGGCGACGTTTCAACTCTGCGAATGCCTTCTGTTGAGGTTCAGACCAAAAGAATTCTACTTTGGATCCTCCCTTGGTGACTTGTTTCAAGGGCCAAGTGATATGAGAGAACCCCAACACGAACCTACAGTAAAAATTGGCAAGACCCAAAAAGCTACAGAGCTCTATCAGAGTGGTTGGGGTTGGCCAATCCTGAATGACTTGGATCTTGGCTGGATCGACATGCACCCCCGTTCATCAATAATGTATCCCAGATATTGAACCTGGGTCATGCCAAAAGTGCATTTCTCCAAATTGGTACATAACTTGTGTTGCCGCAGTGTTTGGAGAACCCGTTGGATGTAGTGGAGGTGCTCTTCCCAACTCTAGTTGAAGATCAAGATGTCATCCAAGTATACGACTACAAATGAGTTGGTGAATGACCGCAAGATGTCATCCATTAACCTCATGAAGGTTACAAGAGCATTCCTCAACCTGAAAGGCATAACCAATCATTTGAAAAGGCCCTCCTTGGCTTTGAAGGCAATCTTCCACACATCAAAGGGTTCAATTGGTACCTGGTGATATTTGAACTTCAAGTTGATCTTGCTGAAATATTTTTCCCCCTTGAGTTGGTCCACAAGGTCATCAATCTGTGGGGTCGGGTACCTATTCCGGACAATGATCTTGTTCAACGCCTGATAGTCAATACAGATTCTCCACGTTCCATCCTTCTTCTGTACCAACACGATCAGGCTCCCACAGGGCGATGAACTCGACCAAATGTGACCTTTCTACAACAACTCCTGAATTTGCCTCTTGATTTCATCATTCTCCAGAACGGAGTGCCGATAGATTGGTCCATTTGGCAACGGCACCCCTAGTGTCAGATCGATGGAGTGCTTGACCTAATAGTGTAGAGGCACCCTTGCGGGGGAGGTGAAGATGTCCTCGTACTCCTCCATGACCTTGTCCATATGTTGTTGTTGTGTGGAGGGGTCCTATTTGGAGGTCATGGCCATCATCTTCTTCTTTCCTTGAGGACGTATCATCAGGAAATCAAATTTCCTGGTTTTGGAAATGAGCTTACTGCATTATTTTGCAATAACCAAAGAGATGGTAGTAGGCAGTGCTACCTCTGGTATCTTGTACAACTTATTTAACAAGGTAACAATAACAACGCAAGGCCTTGACTCATACACAACATGTCACTTCCACAAGTATGGTTGGCCTAATAATACATCACAAACGTCAAGGGGGGCAATGTCACATAATACCTCATTCATGAAGGGCTTGATGCTGTATGGAAGGTGACACTGTTGGCTCACGCGAAGATCCCGTCCTTGGTGAAGCCACCCGATGGTGTATAGTTGTGGGTGTTTTGTGGTTGATAAACCCATACACTTCACGACGTCTGCTACAATGAGGTTCTTTTGGCTCCCGCTATCAACAATGAACTGTAACAGGGAACCATTTAATCACATCTGGGAGTGGAAGAGACTCTCCTCCTCCTCTGGATCTTTAGGTTCCTCCTTTTGGGTCTTAGTGGTGGCAACGGTGGCGTTGGGCTCTACATCGATAATTTGCTTCCCTTTGTCATTCCCCTTGTTGAGTCCTAACTCAGAGTCGGAACATACATCCGATTCCGAAGCCTTCAACTTGGCCACTAATGACTTTTTGGCCTGACACTCACTTTGTTGTGAGTGGAGCTCTTATGGAATTCACACCACTTTCCTGTGTCCTTCTTTGGCTTCGCAGTGTTGTCCTTTGCTTATGGTTTTGGCAGGTTGTCCTGGGCCGTCCCGCCTTGGCTTTGTCCTTTGTTATGTGGTTTGGGGGCACCTTTCCCTTGCTTCGGATTTGCAGATCCAAATTCTCAACTCTTCTGTTTAAGATTTTGCTTAGTCTTGACAACGTATCGGTACATCGTGCTGAGCGAGGAGATGTCCAGGAACTCCATCTCGTCCTCAATGTATCTGTGTGGGTAGCCACAATACTTGAGTACCAAATGTTTCTCGAAATTCTTAATACCCATATTCCTGCGAAGGGTATGGAAAACATTGGTAAACTCTGACACATCTTGGTCCCTTCCTTGTCATAGCGTGGTCCACTTTATGTATTTGTCCTCATAGCTCCCGACAGGGCAGTACTGCTCCTTGATGGCATCCCAAAACGAATTCCAAGTGGGAGTGGCTGAAAATAGTGAGGTCGTACTTTCATCCTTTTGCTCACAGTAGGTTTCCCACTAGTCCTTGACGTGGGGGGCGACTTTGAGAAGAGCAAAAGTAATCTTTTCCCAGTTGGAAAAATCATGATCTGAAAAAATATCGTTCTAGCATATTTAACCATTTATTTACGACGTCTGCATCTATTTTTCCCTCAAATATGGGAATGCCAAAGTTTACTTGTACCTTAAAAGGTGTGGGGCCTCCAGAGTGGCTGTTGGATGTGAATGCACCGTCAATGGGTAACCGTTGAAGGATCTGGGCAAAGTTATCCATCATCGCGTTCCTTTGTTTCTCGAGGGCCTCCTCGAGCAATATTTTGATAGGATCTCATGCTCCCTCGTCTTTCTTTTCTTCCCACATGGGCGACCATCGAGGTTTGCGAGACTGATCTTGCAAAGGCTCAACTAGATCGAGCCCTAACTCCTTATATCCCGACCTCGTTGGGGACATGCAAAGAAAAACAAAGAAAGAGCAGACCATTGTGATACCACTGATCCAAATTTAAACTGGAACGCAACAAATTATAGATATAACCATAAATACAGAGATGCAACAGAAATACACAAGGGCTTCACTAGGGGAGCAATACCGTACGACATGCATTCATATTGCGGGATATATATTGAGGGAAAAATGACTTAATATATTAGGGGATATATAGGGAGTAAAGGTTTTTTATATTAGCAGGTGTAACACCCTCCTCTCACATCTACCCAAGCAACCAACTAGCTGGGGTAACACATACGACAAGAGGCCACTATGATAAGATTCAGCCTCCTTGGTGACTTTAAGGAAATGGAATCGACGAAACATCACATACAATCATCCAGCATCATCCAAATAACCTTCAGGAGAGAGGTCAGCCACTCAGACTACATATCCCTAGGTCCCACTACTGTTTAAGAGACTTAAGGGCAGGGTAACACTCCCTAGACACTACCCAGGCGAGTTAGTTTCAGGACTAACGCTCCCCAAACATTGCCCAAGTGCTTTATAATGCTTCCTAGACACTACCCAGGCAAGTTAGTCTCAACACTAATGCTAACATTCCGGGATTTGAGCCACCTTTTTCGGCCCAGAGTCCGAGACACTGCCCAAAATGGAATGATAACTTAGAATTAATAAGGATGCAAGGCAACAATGATGCAAAATAAACAATATGAACAAGATCATCACCAGACCCCTACTAGCCATGACATGCATTTCATCAAACATATCATCAACATGTAACCTACAGGTGTAAATAACATAATTAAGTGTAGGGATCTCATACTTATCTAAGAATCATTGTGAACCATTGTTCCCTCATGCCATTTGCTGCATTATCCTCCATTAACTCATAAACACATTATCCATTCATATACAAGTAAAAACATGCTCAGAGCCATACCTAACTGCTGTCATGAAATGCACATACAACCAGCATAATAGGAACAGAAATACAATAAACATATTAGCCATAAAATCCATAAATACATAAGTACCTTTACCCATGAAAATCAAGGGAATGGATTTCTCATTAATGAATGTAATGAACCAACCGGAGATGGGACTACCACGTTCCATCCGACCGTAGAATGGCTGAGCCAAATCTCTCTTCAGCCATTCACCCTGTGCCATATTCCAAGCATGAATGTGGGATCTCATAGAACACATCAATCAAAACTCATCTAGGGCTTCCAGAGGCCATCCACCTCAACTCATCAAATAGTGATTCCACCTCACGGTCGGACATCACCAAAACCATCTTCAGATTGGTCTCCATCCAAGCCTTCCAAGGCTTCCAGAGCATTTGTCCAACCAAGGCTTCCAGAAATAGTAACTCAACCCACAGCTTATACATGGCTTCTAGAGCGTTTGTTCAACCAAGGATTCCAGGACGAGTAACTCAACCCACCAAGGGCTTCCAAAGCATTTGTCCAACCAGGGCTTCCAGGACTAGTAGCTCAACCGAAGCTGTTACAAGGCTTCTAGAGCGTTTGTTCAACCAAGGCTTCCAGGACTAGTAACTCAACCCAAGCTATGGAAACATGAGAACCAATGAAAACAAAGCAATGAAAGTAAACCCACAATCACCATGGCTATCTTGGAAATGGCAAGGCTAGGCAACCCACTGTTAATCCCAACCATCCTCCATGCCAATGACAAATTATAACCAAGAAACCACATGCATGTGCCATGCATGCCAAAACTAGTGAAGAAATCATACATGCAACTCTGTACCTGCAAGCAAATTTAATGTAGCTGCTGATGCCGATGCCTTCTTGCTCCAAGAATCCAAGTATACCACACCCTCCAAGAGTGCTCCAAGAAAACTCTGAGTAACCAAGAGTATGAGAGAGAGAGAGAATAATGAGAGAGCTCCAAAACCAAATTGACAAAAAGCTTGCCAACTGATCCTTAGAAGCCTTTTTATGAATGAGGCCTCTATTTTCTTCATTTTCCTCCTCACATGCAACTTGTGACCTTTCACCTCCTTTTTCTCCTAATTTCCATTATTTTCATAAATAATTGTGCCAAAATGCCTTTTAATGCCTTATCCATTGCCTTTGCCAATTTCCTTAGCCATAAACAGTCAAATGAACACCCCCTAGGATGTCTTGCCCAACATTCATTTTGGAATAAGTGTCCTAGTCATCCGTGGTTATTGTTTTTAACATCTATTACATGGAATTTTCACTAGGGCTGTTACAACATGTATAAAAAATGGAGCTCAAAGTTAATGACAAAATATAAAAGGGTATAAAAAATGTTAATGAAAAAAAAGATACCTACAATATCTAGTGAAAGTATAGGTTTTTAAAATTGTAAAGGTGTATTGGATTTGCATTGGTAGAGGGTTAAATAATGTGATTTTTAGAGGTATTTTCCAATATGTAGTCAAATTAGGGGTATTATTTAGTATGCCACGAATGCACGTGATATGTTAGAGGTTCATTGCGTGAAGCCCTCGTGCAGAAGTAACACTTCATATCATTAATATCAAATATTGAAATATGCTTACAAACAGAATGGAAATACAACTAGCTCAGGCGATGGTAGCTTATCTCTGAGAAGAGATGTGGCGGCTACATGCCTCTGAACTGAGTTACAATGAGGCTTAAGGGCCTTTATATTATTGAACAATAAGAGAAAACCTTAACTCGAGGTGATGTAACACCAATAGTTTATGGGCCCTATTGGGGTTAGTGTTGAAAATAGCAACAAGAAGTGATAAAAATAGAATCCAGAAATCCCAATTTAATTTGTCCTTGAATTAAATTATGAATTAAAATCGAATTTAGTCTTAACAACTACTTGGAAATAATTAATTAACTTATTTTGACTTAATTAGTTGGAGAAATTCAAGTTAGAAGTCTTTCTCCAGTCATGCAAGAGTTATCCCTTCTATTAAGGAGATAAGATTGGGTTATATTTGAGTTGTAATTAGTTAGCTCAGTTTACTGAGTTAAGTCCAGTTAATTTAGTTCCAAACAGTTTGAGGAACTAATAGAGAGTTAATAATCAGTTGATGCATGCATGCACTCAACAAGTGTACTCCAGTTAACTGAAGATTCCCTCATTAGAAACTCATGCATGTCTATTATGAGAAAGACCCAGTTAAGTTAAATGTCAAGGACAATGTACTATCAGTTGCATGTGTTTTCCTATAAAGAAAACTCATGCATGCAGAAGGTATCATTCCTTGAGGATTGCACAGTTCTAATAGTGTGTGAGATCAGGTGATCATCCACTGGGTGAATGAGTTTTCCACTTGGTTGAAGGAGAATCAGCCCAGAGGAACAATGCAAGAAAATAGGAGCTTGGAGGGCAGAGGAGAAGGCTTGATAGAAGCTTTGATTCCCTGTGAGCATTTGTGAGGATTGTACTGAGAGCTAGCTAGTTGTGAGATCTAAGGCTTTGTATAATCTCTATGTATTTCCACCTTGTATGATAATACAGATAGTGGGGTTTTTAGCTGAGGCTTTCCCCAAAGTATTTTCATGTGTATTGTGCATTGATTCTTCTTCTTCTGGTTATATTGTTTAGCTCAATTCAACTAGATCTTTAAGCTTCCGCAAAGCAAACTTTGATAGTAGAAGTAGGTTATAGTATTATGCTTTGATTTATATTGCATTATTGGATTAATCTACAGGTATTTTTTCTGCATGGTCTAAGAGGTAGATTTGTAGAGAATTTGCATAATTTCTATAGTTAGTTGGGCAGCCAACTTCCCGGGGTTGTAACTTGGTCATATTATCTCCATTTGACGCGTATGATACCTTGTTGGAAAGATCTCTTTGAGGACTACAACTATTGACATGATTTCCCTTTAGATTGCTGGAGGCATTTTGCCAAAAAAAAAAACGTTGTTTAGGGCCTCAAAACGGCTCTGGAAGTTCAGGACCCGAAAAACTGCCAAAAATAGTAAAATGTGCTACAATTAAGGAAACTGAAAAAACAATGGTGAGGGTCCAAGTGGAATAGGCGGGTGGCCACCAATATCCACTTGGATCACCACTACCAACAAAGCCACTTATAGGGGGGTTCTTGACTATAGGTGAGACTTCTTTTTTCCATCCATGTCCATTATGAAACTGAAATTGAACTTTTTGCCTCTGGTGTGCCCAAACAATGATTTTTTTTGCCATTTTTATAGCATTCTCCATTGGAACATCCATGCCCAACACCAAAGATAAGCCTTCCCTATTGGCCTTTTTGATGCACTTTTTCTTCTTCTGCTTTATACCCTTCTCCTGCATCGTTGTTGAGCTCTGGATGCTGTCTAAAGCAGACCGAGGGTTTCTCTACGAGGCTAACAAATCCCTTAAGATGTTGCTCATAGACAACTAAGGAGAGGGCTCCTTAAGATCTTAGAAAACGATGACACTCCAAAAAAGAACAACCCCTTGCTACAACTCAGTTTCACAATGGGTTTAATTAGGTCTTGAAATGATTGGTAGTCAATTCCTATCGCATAACTGGTAGGGATAGTTTTAGGCAGAGATGGAGGAAATTCATCCGAGGGCCCTCACGACATCATTGTAGTAGTTTGGCTCCACTCCTCCAAGCCCAGGCTCGACACTGATTACATGTCTACCTCTGGGATGTCCATGAAAAATCACGACTTCTAACCCTCTAACTGGAGCCCCAGCAGTGTCTGATGCTGGAGAGGAAATGGGTTTAGGTTTGGTTTTTGACCACATTTCCATTCTCTCTACCTCCACCTTTGACTTGAACTTTGGGGTGGTTACCCAAATTTGGACTTCACCCTCCTCCTCTAGTTTGAAGTTTACCATTTACACTCCCTCCATAAAAAACCCAGAGTAGCTTGCCACCAGTTCAACTTAAAGACTTGTGCTCCCTGTTACCTTGTTGATTGAATATCGTGTCGGCTTAACAATTGGAAAAAAGGAAAAAATGTGTTGAGGTCCCTTCATCGAACATAACCTATAAATGTTGATAGTCCTTAAGGGTTATGAATGCAGTGTCTTGCTTCACTACACCATCTTTAGGCCACACACTATCCACGACTTCCAAACCCTTTACGTTTGTTGAATCGAGCTTCACAAGTTACCCGCAACCACAATCCCATCTCCCAACCTCCTTTTGCAACTATTGTGACCATATTATTTAAAATGTATATAAAAATACGCTATACTGAAAAAATTTTAGATTATTTAAATTCAATAATTAAAATTTATAATTTTAACTAAATTTTAATTAAAATTAATCAAAAATATAGGCTTAAAAACAAAAAGTAAAATATTTAAAATAAAGAAAAACATTACCAAAAAAATCATTGTAAATGAGACATTTCACTAATACACCAATAATTAAATAAATGTTAAATTTAATATTTTGAAAATTCTGAATCCAAATTTAATAATTTTAATAGAATTTAATTCAATTTTAATTAAAAATAATCTAAAAATTGTGAAAAAAATATAAACATTTAGAATACAACAAAAAGCCTTACCAAAATGTTAATGTGGGTGAGGCATCCTACTAATTTGTCAATAATTAAGTAAACATTAAAAAATATAAATCACAGCGAATCATTTAATTGGGCCAACTTGAATATTCCACTGTCTTCGTAAAATTAAAATATAATACAAAAATCGGAATTATAGCGTATACACCGTTTAAATGGCAACGATACAGAAATAAAATAAAAATTTCGAAATAAAAATTTGAATTGAGTGCGCGCCGATAAACGGTCAAAATGTAGGCGTGAAGCGACAGCGACCCCGGAACAATCCCTTTTTCCGTCCATCACTCAATTTGAAATAATGAAGTCCCGCCTAACGGCTCGCCGGCGGGCACATATTCCGGCCACTTCAAGGATTCTGGTTGGCGTCAACCCCAACGGCTAGGGCTTCCCTGATTCCATAAAAGGGCATCCCCGACCTGCCCTGATTCAGTGCAATTCGGCCTTTCGTTTTAGCTTTCTATTCCTTCCTGCTCTGCTTTCGTGCAGACGTCTTTGCATACGTCTTCACGAAGCTCTCTTGTTCTGCGACATTCTTCCTCGGCTGCGTGATTTTTTTGTGCACTTAACCGGGATTCTTTCCATTCTTTTGAGGGTTTTTTTCGAGGTTTCAAGGGTTTCAACCAGCGACAATGAGGGAGTGCATTTCGATCCACATTGGCCAGGCCGGTATTCAGGTCGGCAATGCCTGTTGGGAGCTTTACTGTCTCGAGCACGGCATTCAGGTATGTTTGATTTCTTTTCTGTTTTAGCCACTAGGTTCCGTGGTTCTGGTCTGATGCAAGTTTATTTTGGATCTGTGGGTTTCGTTCTCTAAGGATTGGAATTTTGGAAGCCGTGGGATTTGTTTCTCTGTTGCTCTAAGTGTGGCTGAAATGATTTATTGTCGTTGGCTTAGTTATCACTCTCCGCGGCTATTTTCAGGGTTTGCTAGATCTTTGACATTATGTAGTATTTGTTGGTTATCTCAGGGTTTTCTTGTTTGTTGGAGACTTCAGCTAGTTTCTTTAGGGTTTTCTGGTTTATTTGGGGGGTTTATTTGGTCTTTATCGGCCTAAATGGTTTGGTTTAAGTTTGGATGGGTTCTTGGAGGTTTCATGGTTTCTTTGTGGTCTTGTTTGGGGCTTTTGTTATACTTAACCCCTTTAGTTGATTTCGTAGGTTATCCTGGCTTCCTTGAGCTTTTTAGCTAGTAGTTCACCGGATCTGCTGGTTTCTTTGATTCTTTCAGCTGCTTTAATAACGTTTTGCTGGTTCTTTTGGCATGGAGCTGTCATTTTTCAGAATTGCTAGTGTCTTGGTTACTTTATACTCTTCACCTGGTTGCTGGTATTCTTAGGGTATTGAGGGGGCTTCTTTAGGTTTGACCTGTCGTGCTTCGTTTTGCAGCCTGATGGACAAATGCCAAGTGACAAGACCGTTGGCGGTGGAGATGATGCATTCAACACATTTTTCAGTGAGACAGGTGCCGGTAAGCATGTTCCTCGTGCCGTGTTTCTGGATCTGGAGCCAACTGTCATTGATGAAGTTCGAACCGGCACATATCGGCAGCTTTTTCACCCAGAGCAGCTGATCAGTGGCAAAGAAGATGCCGCCAACAACTTTGCTCGTGGCCATTATACCAGTAAGCCGATACCCTCTTTATTCAGCTTGTCATTTCATTTTGTTCACTTTAATAGACTGTACACTAAGATATTTATTGATATATTCGCAGTTGGTAAGGAAATTGTGGATCTGTGCTTGGATCGAATCCGGAAGTTGGCAGACAACTGTACAGGCCTGCAAGGTTTCCTGGTCTTCCACGCTGTGGGAGGCGGTACTGGATCTGGTCTGGGGTCCCTTCTGTTGGAGAGGCTTTCTGTCGATTATGGAAAAAAATCGAAGTTGGGTTTCACTGTGTATCCATCTCCACAGGTCTCTACATCTGTAGTCGAGCCCTACAACAGCGTGCTGTCAACACACTCGCTGCTAGAGCATACAGATGTGGCCGTGCTGTTGGATAATGAGGCCATCTATGACATTTGTCGCCGTTCCCTGGACATCGAGCGCCCTACATACACTAACCTTAATAGACTTGTATCTCAGGTAAGTTGGGGTTTTGTTTCGTATGAAATTTTATGTTGGGCTTTAGTTTTGTTTTAATGGCTTCCGTTTTTTGAGGTTTTGATGGCTACCTTGTGATATTGCAGGTCATATCTTCCCTGACTGCCTCTCTGCGTTTTGATGGTGCTCTGAACGTTGATGTGACTGAGTTCCAAACAAACTTGGTGCCGTATCCTCGTATTCATTTCATGCTTTCCTCGTATGCTCCTGTGATCTCTGCTGAGAAGGCCTACCACGAACAGCTGTCAGTAGCTGAGATCACCAACAGTGCCTTCGAGCCATCGTCCATGATGGCTAAATGTGATCCACGCCATGGCAAATACATGGCCTGCTGTCTCATGTACCGAGGGGATGTTGTGCCCAAGGATGTGAACGCGGCAGTAGCTACCATTAAGACGAAGAGGACCATTCAGTTCGTGGATTGGTGTCCCACCGGGTTCAAGTGCGGTATCAATTATCAGCCTCCCACTGTGGTTCCTGGTGGGGATCTTGCCAAGGTCCAGAGGGCCGTCTGTATGATTTCCAACTCGACCAGCGTAGCAGAGGTCTTCTCTCGTATTGATCATAAGTTCGATCTCATGTACGCCAAGCGTGCCTTCGTGCACTGGTATGTGGGTGAGGGTATGGAGGAAGGAGAGTTCTCGGAGGCCCGTGAGGACTTGGCTGCTCTGGAGAAGGACTACGAAGAGGTCGGAGCAGAGTCTGCTGAGGGAGACGAGGATGAGGGCGAAGAGTACTGATCGATTATTAATTGCTAGATTAAATGCCTGCTGCTAGTATATACATATATATGTTGTTGTTTGGATATGGGACATGGGTTGGTTTTTATGAATGGTAACCAATACTCATTGGTTTGATCTCCGTAGTACTGGTGGGGTAGCTTTGTGCCTTTTTTTGTTTATTCTATGATATCTACGATGATATTTCGTGCTCTGCATTGCTGGATGTATCGACTCTCGCACTTGAATGCTTCTATTTAATATATCATGGTATCTGATATTGTATACCTATGTTATTTGATATTGTATTTCGCTTCCGTGTTATAATCTCTCGCTGCCTTCAATCGATTGAATGCATCTATTTATATTATGTTATCAGATTAGTTTGCTTTTGGTATAATCTCTCACCAAATGATGACTGCACTCTTGGGTTTAATTATACGAGTCTGTGGAAGAATGCTAAATTATGTGCCTGCAATCATAATTATGTGGTACTGCATTGAATGGTCTCTAATGCTTTTCATCGTCTCTTCATGATTCATATGGTTGTTATTGCTCTTCATGCAGGAAATATTGACCTTCTATTCCATTATTATAAAATCCACTCTAATTAAATTATGTCAAGTCTACTCGATGAAGATTGTAAGGTGTATATCATGCACGGTCAGCTATAAAAATGTTATGTTTACAGATAGTAAAAGTAACGAGGTATGTTCATATTTTGTTCGCTGTCAATATAAATATTACTTTCAATGCTAAACATGTAATTTGTTGTTTTCATATATTTGTGCCAGCGATCATAAATGTAACTTTGTTTTGTTCATATTTTATGCCATTTACTCTCAGCTATGTGATAAATAGTACTTTCAGACAACCAATTTTTGACTATATATGTATTACATTCAATGATGTAAGTTGTTCATATTATGTGCGATAATCACAGTTTCAGAGCAAACAACTTACAAAAATTGTGTACCATTTCACGTGTACCAAAGAACGCAACGTGTTTTGTTCATATTTAATGCCATTCACTGTCACCGATGTTATGTGTTATTTTCATATATCTTATTTGTATACCATTCATTGTTGGCCATAATATGTGCGACTTTCAATGAATGTAAGGTGGTCATGTTATGTGTGATTCATGGTGAGATTAATAATCCCAGTTTCAGAGCAAACAACTTACAAAAATCGTGTTAACCCTCGAAAAAAACAATCAATCTTGCATCTTGAATATAAAGTGTTCATATTATGTGATTCATGGTGAAATTAATAATCACAGTTTCAGGTCAAACAATTTAAAAAAGGCGAATCAATCTTGCATTATGAAAGGGATTTGATATGTTGATTGCCTTCCTAACAATTTCTTCTACCATAAATACCAGTGTTCTTAGAAGCAAACATGGTTTTACTAACTAAATCTTTTGATTGGGAATGTTTCGTGTGAAGAATGCTTTTTTCGTAAGTTAGTGTAATTGCCACATCTTAAACATAGTTACCTGACCTGACTATAATTGGTTTCTTTGCTACTGGAATGTCAAATAAAACATTACAAGATGAATTAAAATAAAACAGGTGTCTAAAAAAATGCATTCTTGACATCAGTTTAGTTTTGTTTTGTAAGGAAAGAGTGGATCTTCATAATGTACAATTATCATCTTTTTGACATCATCATCCTCATCATTATCCTCACAAGGAGGGTTGTTATGGACCACTAGTTTAGAATTCTTGAAGAAATTGAATTTGATTTTTTTGGATTTTGTTTGAAGGATTGTTTCAAGGAGGGTTGTTATGGACCTACTAGTTTAGAATTCTGGAAGAAATTGAATTTGATGTTGTTTTAAAGATTGTTTCAAGGAAAGAGTAGATCTTCATAATGTACAATTATCATCTTTTTGCACTTGAGGTTGTATTTTCGAAGTGATTGGAGTGATTTGTTGAACTCAATCATCATTGACATCATCAACCTCATCATTATCCTCAGAAGGGAGGGTTGTTATCGATCACTAGTTTAGAATTCTGGAAGAAACTGAATTTGATTTTCAAGATTACGCCGAGCTTGCTTTACTTGTAGACAATTTAGCATTGATTGGAGAGATTTTTAATGCATAACAATTAAAATCATCTCTTGATTATCAAAGTATTCAATAACTATTAACAATTGAATACTTTGCTCCATTTGAACTCATCATTATCGTGTTGCATTTCATCGATAAGTGCACTTTCATCAATAAGTGCTATATGCCATGAATTTGTGCAAAGTGAATGTGTGCAAACATTAGTTGAGTTTGCTTTACTTGTAGACAATTTACCATTGATTGGAGAGAATTTTAATGCATAACAAGTCTGATGTCTTCAATGTTGATTTATCAAAGTATTCAATAACTATTAACAATTGAATACTTTGCTCCATTTGAACTCATCATTATTGTGTGTTGCATTTCATTAATAAGTGCACTGACATTGACATCGGCGTTATGCCATGAATTTGTGCGAAGTGAATGTGTGCAATGATAAGGGAGTATGTGCTCTTAGAGACTATAAAACACAACTTTGAAACATGTTTCAATGTTTTGTATATCTGGACAATAGAGACTAATATTGTGCTATGTAGAAGAAGGAGAAAAGGTGACCGGGAAAAAGGGTGTACGAAGAAGTTTTACAATGGAATTTGTTGAGGAGCACAAACTATATTGAATTAATCTTTTTTCTCCGCACTAAGAGCACAAACCATATTGAATTAATCTTTTTTCTCTGCACTCTGTAGAAGGTGAATCCTAGTACATAGAGTAAGGAACACAAATTAGAGATGATTTGATAATTCAATGTGTAGTTTTCAAAACTATGTTCAAGGTTTTCGAATACTTATTATGCAATACTAGTTAGATCACACACTATGTAAATATTACAAACTAATAGTTTCAAACGAATTCCCTAAATCAACACAAAGTGTTAGCCAGATGTCTTCCCAGTGAATGTTTCACTTGTAAAGCCTCAACAAATTTCTTCGAGACATATTCCAAATTCATGATCTCATTTTGCACTAGGTTTCTAATGAAGTGAAACTTATTGTTGATATGCTTCGTTCTAGCATAAAACACGTGATTTCCAAACATCTCGACACAACTTTGATTGTCACAATTAATCATAGTAGGGATCCAAAGACTTTACGAATAAATGTGTTAGAAGCTTTAACCAAACAACCCCTTTTTCTACTTCACATGCAACCACATATTCTACTTCAGCACTACTTAAAGCAACGAGATCTTGCTTCCTACTCCTCCATGAGATCATAGTAGCTCTTAGACTAAAACATCCTCTGGTAGTGCTCTTTCCATTGGTCTCACTGTCACCTCAATCAGAATCTGTGAAGCCAATTAGCTTGACTTCCTTACTATCATACTTTATGCAGTGATATATAGTGTGACGAAGATACTTCAAGATATGTTTGGTAGCTATCTAGTGATCATGATGAGGCTTCAACTGACGCTGATTAAATAATGTTTACTGCAAAACACTCTGGCCTAGTATTTACTAGATACATTAGGGAACCCACCAACTGTCGATAGGAGGTAGGATCCATGAGATTAGAGTCAGAGCCCCTCAACTTATTGAGATTGGTATAATCATAAGAGTAGTCATTGACTTGGAATCCATCACCTTGAATATTTGCGACAACTTGCTGATGTACTTTCCTTGCTCCAAATATATCTCTCGAGGTTTTTGACATACTTCTAGACCCAGAGAATAGTGCATTAGTGCTAGATCCTTCATTTCAAATTCAGTTGCCAACATTTTCTTGCATTCTTGAATTCTTTGCTCAACACCTGTGATCATCCACATATAGTAGAATAATGACAGGCTCATTACTCACGACTTTGATGTAGATATTAAGATCAACAAAATTCTTCACGAACCTAATTCTAAGTAGATATGCATCCATCCCTTACATACCATGCCCTAGGTGCTAGCTTCAAACCATATATGGCCTTCTTAACTCTGCAAACATGAGGGTCCTTGCTATTAACTTCAAAGCCTCCGAGTTGTTTGATATGCACTTTCTCATCAAGGGTCCCAGCTAGAAATGCGTTCTTTACATCCATAGTAGGGATCCAAAGACTTTACGAATAAATGTGTTAGAAGCTTTAACCAAACAACCCCTTTTTCTACTTCACATGCAACCACATATTCTACTTCAACACTACTTAAAGCAACGAGATCTTGCTTCCTACTCCTCCATGAGATCATAGTAGCTCTTAGACTAAAACATCCTCTGGTAGTGCTCCTTCCATTGGTCTCACTGTCACCTCAATCAGAATCTGTGAAGCCAATTAGCTTGACTTCCTTACTATCATACTTTACGCAGTGATATATAGTGCGACGAAGATACTTCAAGATATGTTTGGTAGCTATCCAGTGATCATGATGAGGCTTCCACTGAATCTGATTAAAGAATGTTTACTGTAAAACACTCTGGCCTAGTATTTACTAGATACATTAGGGAACCCACCGACTGTCGATAGGAGGTAGGATCCATGAGACTAGAGTCAGAGCCCCTCAACTTATTGAGATTGCTATAATCATAATAGTAGTCATTGACTTGGAATCCATCACCTTGAATATTTGCGACAACTTGCTGATGTACTTTCCTTGCTCCAAATATATCTCTCGAGGTTTTTGCCATACTTCTAGACCCAGAGAATAGTGCATCAGTGCTAGATCCTTCATTTCAAATTCAGCTGCCAACATTTTCTTGCATTCTCAAATTCTTTGCTCAACACCTGTGATCATCCACATATAGTAGAATAATGACAGGCTCATTACTCACGACTTTGATGTAGATATTAAGATCAACAAAATTCTTCACGAACCTAATTCGAAGTAGATATGCATCCATCCCTTACATACCATGCCCTAGGTGCTAGCTTCAAACCATATATGGCCTTCTTAACTCTGCAAACATGAGGTTCCTTGCTATTAACTTCAAAGCCTCCGAGTTGTTTGATATACACTTTCTCATCAAGGGTCCCATCTAGAAATGCGTTCTTTACATCCATTTGATGGATATTCCAACCCACTGTAGCGACCAATGAAACCAAAAATCTAATGGTAATGTACTTTGTTGTGGGAGAAAAGACTTCTTCATAATCAATGCCTTCCTTTTGAGAGAAACCCCTTGCAACAAATCTTGCTTTGTACTTGTCTATACTTCCATCAACAAGAAGTTTGATTTTATAGATCCATTTGGAGGTGACAACCAATTTGTCACTAGGTCTAGGAACGATTTTCCAAACCCCATTCTTAGTGATGGCTTGATATTTTTTTTGCATTTATTTCTTCCAAACCTCTTGATGAACAACTTCCTTGAATGTAGATGGTTTGTCTTCAATTAACTTTGTCATGTATGCAGTGTAACCATAATATTTTTTCGGTTTCTTACTTTTCCTAAAAGATTTTTTTGTAGCTTCATGCCCGTCAACATTTTCTAATGTAACATTTAACCAATTTGGCCTTTTCCTCATTGACCACCGATTGAACAGGCTCATTTTGGTTCTTCTTCTTCTTGATTTGTAGTAGGGTCATGATGAACTTATTTTCCGAATATGGGAAGTTTTTCGTCATCAGAATTAATAGGAATATCCTTTGATTTATTGTATGCTTAAATTTCATTAAATATGACATCCCTGTGTACTTCAATATGTTTTCCTTTCTTAATGTAGATTCTATATGCTTTTGAGGAGAGACTATATCCAATGAATGTTCCCTTGATACTTGTAGAGTCCAACTTCTTTTGCTTGTCATTTGGAACATGGATGTACGCTGGACTTCCAAAGATTCGGAGGTGATCCACACTTGACTTCTTTCCTGTGAATACTTATTCGGGTGTTGTATTATTAAGATTTTTGTGAGGACTTCTATTTGGAATGTACACCATTGTCATTGCTACTTCTCCCCATAAGAATTTTGGTAGGTCTTAATCAAGGAACACAGTTCGAATGCTTTCTTCAATTTACCTATTCTTCTTTTTGGCCAATCCATTTTGTTTGGGATAATAGAGAACAATGAGCTCCCTCTTAATACCTGCTTTCTTACAACATATAATCAATTCCTTAGAAGTGTATTCCCCACCATTTTCGGACTTTAGAGTTTTTATTTTTCTTTCGGTTTGGGTTTCACTTTGGATCTGAACTCCCTGAATTTATCAAATACTTCATCTTTTGTTTTGAGAAGGTAGAGTCATGTTTCTAGAATGGTTATCAATGAATGTTACATAGTATAGATGACCTCCAAGCGATTTGTCAAACATGGGACCACACACATCATAATGGATGAGGTCTAATATCTCTTTCGACCTAGTTTCATTATTCAGAAATGACTTTCTTGTATGTTTTCTAAAAGACCCTTGCACACACCTTCATGAGCTAACTTCATATTGGGGGTTCCATGAACTAATTGACCAAGAGTAGGGATGCCGTTATAATGTAAATGACCATACCCCCTATGCCATAGCTCAATGGGATTTATTTCCATATGAACCAAAGCTTGAAGAGGTGGTGTAATGAATCTATTAAGGCTCTCTTCACCAACTCCCATAACCCTAGATTTATCAATGCTAGACTCTTTAACCCAAACCAGTACTTTTCCATCAACAAAAACAACTCTTTCCCCTTTATCTTCTAAACAAGAAATAGAAAGCAAATTCTTTTTCAAACTTGGAGCATATAGAATGTTGTTGAGGTGCAACTTCAGTCAATTTTTCAGCGTTAACACTGTTGATCTCAGAGCTCTAACACATAGCTTTTGTTGTCACCTAATTCCACTGCATGAGAAGATGGCTCCTTTGATAGTGTATGAATTTGTTTACTTTCTCCTGTCATGTGTCTTGATGCTCCACTATCAATGATCCATGCATTGTCATCATTAAGAGAACCTGTAAGAGCAACCAAGAATCCTTGGAATTTGACCTTGTTGAATAAGTAATGGATGACCTTCTTGATCTAGCTTCCATCAATGTTGATTTTGTTGATTTGTGTAGCTTGGGAGGCACTCCGAGCCCTAGAGTTCACGGTTTGGAGGGCAAATGATGCCGCCGATTAATATCAGGCAATGGTCTCTCAACCTTGTAGGTTACGACCCCCCTTAAACAGTGGTTGTGGAATGTTTTCGCATAGTAGCTCAGCCTTTTCCCTTCACTGATTCTTTCTATCGAGATTCTTCAATCCCTTGAGAACCCTTCGAGTCCTCTAGCCCGCATACACGTGACTGCCCCCTCTTTCCTTTGGGTTGTTGGATTTATTGTATAAATCCTTAAAATTGGCGCTTTTATGGTAGTAAAGCCTTTACAAAGGATTTACGCACAAACACGCATAAAATCCAATCATCCCACTGAATCCATAGGCTTGGCACAGTTCTTGAGGCTTCACTTTATCGTAGTCAAGCGTCGACCCTTCTGCGGGTCACAATACCCAATCCTTCCACTTCCCCGATGTGCGATTACACTATTAGGACTCCACAAGTGCGCCGTTTGCACTAAAATCCCACTCCCTTTGTTATATCGGGAATTTCAGAAAACACGGGAATACAAAGAAAATCCCGCTCTGACCACTTAGGCCGGATCTCAAATTCTATGTATCGGGCCTATAAATATTGTCAGGTCCACCTTTCGCTTGCATCCATTGTCCTCCGCCGATAGACTCCTCTCAAAAGGTAGTGATGCGATCACGCCGATGATTGCCGACCAAACGCCACTGATTAAATCTCCGCCGTTGATCTTTCCGACATATTCAACGGTCCTTGTTGAATTGCTCTATCACAATTGGTGATCACCCGTGGTCAGGGTTATTACCCTTGCCGATCCAGTCTCGCCGATTTTAATCTTCGCTGTGATCTTCCCACAAATCCAACGGCCCTCGCGCACTCGCTTGATCGCGATCGGCGTTTGCCCGTGGTCGGGACTACTCCACTCGTCGACTTCAACTCTGCCGATTTAATCTCCACCGTCAATCTGTTGGATCCGGTGGCCCCTGAGTGTCACCTCTTTAACCTTGCGCTCCTCTGTTTTCAGGCCTTTTCACGCTTCCGCTGCGTTGCGAGCAAGTTTTCACTATGTATGCTTTCGCCTCCTTGGTCACGCTGAATTCACCTGCAAGATTCATATTAATCCTAGTCTTCAATCATTCAAAGCACAGATACACAGACTCTAAATTGGACTTTTCACATTACAAAAAAGAAAAAGAAACAAAGGAAGTATTTTGAGACTCTGTCTCTCTGTGTGGTTTGCTCGACTTACACCAGTGGCCTTCCTCACAGTCTGCCCGTAGGCTTACAACCTTTCTCAATTCGGATAACTCCTTACTCTTCATTCTTGTTTCCTTTTTAATACATTAGCGGCAGTTCCTCTTACAGTTCGAGGCACTGTTTTGTTTTTTGTTTTTTGTTTCAATTATGAGACAATTTTCTCAAACTAATTCCCATCTAATCCTATCTCGTCTAATTCAAAAGTAACAATCGCTGATTCAACTTTCATTTACAATAACACAAAATGAAACTAAATAAAATAGAAATTTGCAGTGTTTTGCTCGCCACTCATCAAAATGGAACAAGAAAATTAAAAAAATAACAAGAACCAACTCCCAACTGTCGCCTCTTCATTCAGGTGCTCTTGCATCAGGTTCCTGGGGTGAATGAAATTCATGGCTCCTGTCCATGAGCTCTTTAATAGAGTACTCGACGTTTTGAATCTGGCCAGCATTTAACCAAGAACTATCTTTGATAGGATGACCCTTCCATTTGACTAGGGACTACAGATATTCCTTATTTCGAGTCCGTCTAGCCCCCTGTGTCACGCACCCAATCTTTTTTTTTCTTATTGGGCGGGTGCGGCACCACCGTGCACGTTATTTGTTCAATAATCGTGCATATGGACTACGCCTTCCACATAACCGTACTTAGCTTATTATTATGAACCAAGTAAAATCATTTATCCTTTACACTTAAAACATTCATAACCGATATGCAATTAAACCGATATACAATTAAACCGAAACATGACAATTGCACATAAGTGTAGAGGGAGGGGCAACTCCCGGTAAAGTCTGCCCACAATATATTATATCAGATTTCTTCAATAATACAATACAAGTGTGCCTGGCGTAAACCCAAGGCCACACTTAGAAATAATTTACAACAAGGCACAAAA
>APFE031206614.1:28506-66006 GCA_000404065.3 Pinus taeda
TGTAGCCCCATGGTCGACCCCCATATTATCATACATGCCCATACATAAGTCATGTCGGCCTTCTGCCATAAACATTCGCTCATACATACGCCATCTTTATGTGTTTTAAGGAGGGGTGTATTACTCACGGCCGTCCTCCATTATTCACATATAAATCCACATATGCATATATTTTATATTATATTTTATTCTTATTACTCGCTTATATTTATATGTCCCTTAACATATGCGTATAAGCCATAATATGTGTTTTTTGTACATTAATATATACGTCCATCACTTAGCCATATCCCGGCCCAAGTGCCTGTCATCGTATATTTCTGTCACACATGTGACAATCTTTCGTCGCATCATAACCGACGATTCGTTGCATCCATTAACGTCGCACTGTTCGTCACATTTCTGCAGCTCGCTGTCGCAGGTCGTTATGCTGCTGTCGGGTCGTGTGAAGGGGCGCTCGCCCGCTCGTCGCACTGCCTGCTGTCATGCCAAGAAGCGCCCGCCGTCATGCACGAGGCGCCCGCCCATCGTGCACGCCCGCCCGAGTCCCGAGGGCGTTACATTCTCCCCCACCTGAAAACGTTTTCGTCCTCGACAACATACCATCTTGGTAGCTCTCCACCAAGATCGTCATCTCAATGATCATCATGTGAACTCATGCCCTGATACTCCAACATAATGTTAACACCTCCCTGTTCACTTCGCAGTCCCATGTCTGAACTAGTTGGGTAGCTAATCCAACCATCACGCCCAATCCATGAGAATGAATATGCTCATGTCTCCACCAACTGTTTCTCGAACATCGGCCACATCCTCGACTCATCAAGAATCCATAATCCATGCTCAAGTCCATGGAACTCCATCCACCTCACCTGCAACATGCTGTCCATGATAGTTGGTGTCAATGTGCTACAAGTGCTCAGCCACATTTATCCCAACATCATCATGTGTGTAAAGTAGTTGAGTCTCGGCTCAACCTATGCCCGAGTACTGCCACCAAGGCATCATCATCATCATCGTGACCCCATCACCTCAAATTGTCTCATCGACCCTCTACATCAAGTCACTCTTCCAAGCCATGCCCATACATGTGCCTTGGAAGTACGCATCCCATACTGCATCAAAGTCTCCTGACCTCAGCGCCTCAATGCATCAGATCTCTAAGTCCACCATGTATGAAGTCCTTAAAGTCACGACCACCTCATGTCATCATGAGCTCCATAAACCATCCCCAACCAACACCTCAGCAAGCATACAAATCTCGGCCAAAAGGTCCCTGCAAGATGCCTCAGCTCTCCATGTAGTAGGAATGCTCCATAGTTGCTCACAACTCCATCCAAGTCCATGGCTTTGTTGCACAAGAGTGTACAACATCTCCATAGTCTCATATGCAACAAGTCTCCATGTCACAAAGCAAGTCTATCTGCTCAACATCCATACCAGGTTACACCTCATCAAATGTCCGCAAGTGATATCTCCACAAAGTGCGCCTACAATATGTCCCTGCATAAGATTTCCATGCTCCATGTCTCCAACCTGATGTCCATGACTAAGTTGTCATGTAGTCCAACCAAGTAGACTCATCTCAACCATCGGTCATCCTCATCCAAGCTGCCATCTTCGGTTTAGTGAACTCGGTCACCAACCACATCATCAAGTCATGTCGTGAGTTTCCTTCATCATAGTTCCTCCACCAAAGTGTCACCAAGACTATCTCTTGGTCTCGGCCATGAGAAGTCCACCCAAAACATCATCAAGTGTGTGCCCTCTTCGACTGTCCATGAGTCATGCCGAGAATTTAGCCATGTGGCTAAAGCATGACCCAATCATCCACAACGATCATCAAGTTCCTCCCTTGTCATGGACCCTTGCACCTTTCATCATAAGGTCACAAGTAATCCCAACAAGTCCCGCAACCGCTGACAATCCTTGCTTCTCCATGCAAGGTTCCATCATAGTCATCCATGGCGAGATGTCCTCTAGCATAGGAAAACTAACTTTGCCTCCCCCAGCATATGGTCCATCTACCAAATGCCCAAATGAAACACAAGTACCAATACTTACCTCATCATCATGAGGCTCCTCCATGTGAGTGACCTCACCCATCCATGTCGATAGGCTGCATGATCCTGGTTCAACTTGATCATCTTCAAGTTTTGCCTCCATCGAGTCCTCATCATCATGTGGTTCTTCCATGTGAGTGTCCATCCATGCTGCCAAACTGTATGACCCTGGTTCAACTTGATTAAACTCAAGTTCGGCCTCCATCATATCCTCATCATCACATGGTCCTTCCATATGAGTATCTTCATCTGTCCATGTCCATGAGCTGCATGATTCTAGCTTAGCTTGATTATCTTCAAGTCTAACCTCCATCACAGTTAAGTTCTCAACATCTTCGGCCAACATGACTTCCTCTTCGTGGTCTGCAACTTCATCTTGTTTCATTGCCTGATTGATTTGAAGAAGTCCTTCTCGTCCAAGCATCACATCAATGCCGTCTGTATTTATCACTACGAAGTTCAACTGACCTCTACATCCTTTCATCTGTACAGGTACCTCTTGTATTGAGCCTACTGCCAAATTCCACGAGGTTATTTCCCAGTTCTCCATGGTAGATATCAGCCCCACTTCTTCTACTAACCGTGCCGATATGAGGTTATATGTGCCACCTGTGTCTGCCAACGCTTGAACATCTTTACCACAAATATTCAAGATTACAAGACTTCGGTTGTTCTCCATAACCTTATCTTCACCTGTCAACTGCTACGAGCAACCTTTGCTCTGATACCACCTGTCACGCCCCCAATCTTTTTTTTTCTTATTGGGCGGGTGCGGCACCACCGTGCACGTTATTTGTTCAATAATCATGCATATGGACTACACCTTCCACATAACCGTACTTAGCTTATTATTATGAACCAAGTAAAATCATTTATCCTTTACACTTAAAACATTCATAACCGATATGCAATTAAACCGATATACAATTAAACCGAAACATGACAATTGCACATAAGTGTAGAGGGAGGGGCAACTCCCGGTAAAGTCTGCCCACAATATATTATATCAGATTTCTTCAATAATACAATACAAGTGTGCCTGGCGTAAACCCAAGGCCACACTTAGAAATAATTTACAACAAGGCACAAAACGCCTTTTATATACACCTTATGCACCTTGCCCAAGAACGGGCCCCCACACGCTCATACAATCCTGCATAAACCCGTGTATACAACTTCCTTAACCAAGATAAACCTTCGCATAACCCAACCAAAATATGCGAGAACCCTTATCTTTCATGCGCATGAGGAATGCACATCTTCCTCAAGTCCTTCGCACCTTTCCTTGTCCTTATGCGAGGATCTTCCAAGCGAAGTTCGATGATCTCAAATGGCATCCCAACATGCCATATATATATGCTTCACCGTATGTTTTTAAGTGGGGTATGTAGCCCCATGGTCGACCCCCATATTATCATACATGCCCATACATAAGTCATGTCGGCCTTCTGCCATAAACATTCGTTCATACATACGCCATCTTTATGTGTTTTAAGGAGGGGTGTATTACTCACGGCCGTCCTCCATTATTCACATATAAATCCACGTATGCATATATTTTATATTATATTTTATTCTTATTACTCGCTTATATTTATATGTCCCTTAACATATGCGTATAAGTCATAATATGTGTTTTTTTGTACATTAATATATACATCCATCACTTAGCCATATCCTGGCCCAAGTGCCTGTCGTTGTATATTTCTGTCGCACATGTGACAATCTTTCGTCGCATCATAACCGGCGTTTCGTTGCATCCATTAACGTCGCACTGTTCGTCGCATTTCTGCAGCTCGCTGTCGCAGGTCGTTATGCTGCTTCTGGGTCGTGTGAAGGGGCGCTCGCTCGCTCGTCGCACTGCCCGCTGTCATGCCAAGAAGCGCCCGCCGTCGTGCACGGGGCGCCCGCCCATCGTGCACGCCCGCCCGAGTCCCGAGGGCATTACACCCTGGGTATCTAAGATCTGTTCGATCTCTAGAGGATTTTCTAGGGGCATTTGTTTAATCCACATATCACTCTCTTTCTGGGTGTCCCGTGTTTGTCTTTCCGAATTGTCTCCATCCTCTGCCGCAATGTAGTGGTATAGGTCTGCTACATTGAAAATGGGTGAAATTCCAATACCTGGGGGTAACTCCAAGTCATAAGCATTTGCACAAAATTTCTGAAGAATCTTGCAAGGCCCAATTTTTTTTCATTTCAACTTGTTGTACTCGCCTTTAGGAAACCTCTCTTTGCGTAGGTGTGATAATACCAAGTCTCCTACGTTGAATTGCACCTCCCGCCTTTTCAAATCTTCCTTTTGCTTGTATCTTTCGCTGCTGTTCTGTAATTTTAATTTCACCTGTTCTTGAAGATCGTTAATTGCTTTTGCAAAGTCTTCACCATCAGCACTCCTACGTTCCAACTGTCCCAAATCCCATAACTCATGTACTCCACGTGGGTGCATTCCGTATAGGATCTGGAAAGGACCACTGTTTGTACTTTGGTTGGGCGAATCATTATAAGCAAATTCCGCTTGTGCAAGCACATGATCCCATTGTCGAGAATTTTCTCCAACCAAACTTCTCAACAAATTTTCCAGACTTCGGTTCACCACTTTGGTTTGGCCATTGGTCTGTGGATGATAAGTTGAGCTGAAGTTTAATTTGGTGTCTAATTTCTTCCATAATGTTCGCCAAAAATGTCCTGTAAATTTAACATCTCAATCCGAAACAATAGACTTTGGCAAGCCATGTAATCTAACTATCTCGGTAAAGAACAAATGCGCTACATGTGTGGTATCACTGGTTTCCCTGCATGGAATGAAACGTGCCATTTTAGTGAAACGATCCACCACCACCATTATGGAATCAAATCCCTGGACTATGAGAGAAGCAGTGATGAAGAGCATGATGAATAATTTCAAATGAATAGAGAGTTGCTGTTTCCAATTAGTCCTAATCCTATGGACTATGAGAGAAACAGTGATGAAGAGCATGATGAAGAATTTAAAATGAATAGAGAGTCACGATGTCCACTTAGTCCTAATCCTATGGACTATGAGAGCAACAGTGATGAAGGGCAGGATGAAGAATTTCCAATAAATCGAGAGTCGCATTTTCCACCTAGTCCTAATCGTAAGGACTATGAGAGAAATAGTGACAAAGGCAGGATGAAGCACTTAGTCCTAATCCTAAGGACTATGAGAGCAACAGTGACGAAAGGCAGGATGGAGAATTTATAGTAAGTAAAGAGTCACATTTTCCACGTAGTCCTAATCCTATGGACTATGAGAGAAACACTGAAAATGCACATAATGAAGAATATCCAATAAACATTGAGTCAAAATTTCCATTTAGTCCTAATTCTAAAGACTATGAGGGTAGCACTGAAGAAGGGCAAGATGAAGAATATCCTCCAACTCAATAGTTCAAAAGCACAAATGATCATAGTGAGGATAATATTCCTCATAATGATGATGAAAATGCTTATATAGATGATGATCCAATGATGGATATGTTTCCAACAAATATTGTATTGAGGAGTAGGAGAAGACATTTTCATATCAATCCAAGATGTTCTAGTTATACAAGAGGTAGAATAGAATATTTGACGAGAAGAAGTTATATTAGTGTTCTCATTTCAAGTGAATGTTGTCAAAAAGATTGTTTGAAACATATGGATTTCAAGTTTGCATTAGAGAAAAGGAAGAGATATTTGTCAATGAATAAAAGCATGCAAAATTAATATTTAGTGGGGTGCATGCAATCTACATTGTCAGGTTATGATTAACATATTGGGTCTTTATTTATCTGTAGAAAAGATTTCAAAATGTTTCATTCAATGGGTAATTTTCGTCTATCAAGAATCCAAGAAAATTTGGAAAAGGATCCCACATTTTATTCAGAAGTACGTCATAGACGGCAATTTGGGCCATTATCAAATACTGTAATGTCATGGATGAAAGACTTGTTTTCAAAGCATGGAGAGTGTATGCCAATAGAGAGACAATACATATTCCGAATAATTTTTCAAGACGAGAAATCTACAACTTATACAAATAATAAGCAGAAGGTGATGATGGACATGGTCGATTTATTACATATCAATATTTTGTGAAGAAATGGAAGAAATAATTCAACAATTTCCGTATTCCTAAGAAGACAAGGATGGGGATTTGCAGTAAATGTGCTTCTCTTAAATAAAAAAGGGATAAATGTGAAGGGGCAGAAAGAGGTAAGCATTCATAACATTAAATTATAAAATTGTATAGTCATCAACTATGAAAACATATTTATTAATGAATTTCTTTTATATTGTGTAGATTCCATTGTCAAAGCGCTTCAAGAGCATCACGAAAAACAAACAAGTGAAAGGAAAAAGTTGTACAAACATCAAAAGAAGTGTTATGATAATCCAAATAAATATTTGGCTTTGCTACTTGACGATATGGACCAGAATAAAACACTTCTACCACATTTTGTTCGCACCCAAAAATTTACAGGAGGAAAATTTTATTCAGTATCACTTGGTCAGTTGTATGGTCTACAACGAGAAAATGTTGCCAAGGGTATACTTCACAGCTCCAAATATTCGTAATGATGCAACTCTAACATTAACCATAATTCATGATGTGCTTTTTCATTGGTCTGGTAATCTTCCTGATGTTTTGTATCTACAATTGGACAACACTTGTCGTGAAAACACAAATCAGATTGTTTTTGTATATCTAAACATGCTTGTTGAATTGAGAATTTTTCAGAAGGTAAAGGTTGGTTTCCTTCTCGTTGGGCACACTCATGACCATATTGATCATATGTTCAGTCGTTTTTCAGTCACATTGAGGAAGAAGGAAGTTGGGAGCTTGCCATAATTAATTAAATGTATTAAGAAATCATACATGCCAGATCCAATTTTTGATGTGTTGGAATAAATTGTTGACACGTGAAGGTTTATATTAGGATCACATGGTGAGGATAAATGCATTTAAAAACTTAATGACATTAGCTTCCAACATAAATTTTGTATCAAAAAACTTGATGGGAAAACACTAATATGGGGCAAGAAGTATTCAACTATTGCAGAATGGGCGCCATCATTAGGTTTGGCATTTTTGAAGTTCATTCCAACTCATCCAATATTTGCGTCTAATATATTGTTATTACAATCAGTTACTGAAGTTCATAGCATGCAGGCAAAATAGAGATATAGATTATTTTGATTGTCTCAAAGAAATTAAAAAATGTATTAGATATACATATGAGTACTTTGATATTGTTGATTCAGTTTGGTGGGAGTATTTTTCAATAATCAAAGTGATATCATTTCAAGAAAAACAAATTAAGATATACCTTTGAAAACTTCATTTATTTGGCCAAAAAACGTGTCAAATGAACACGAGGAAAGAAACATTGTTGAACAACAACAATCTCAAGGTATTATTAATTCTTCACAGGTAGAGGAAAGAGAAATGTATATTGGTTCTAGAAGATCTCGTGCACAACGTGAAGCCAGGGAAGACCTTTACAGGGGTTCAATACAACATATTAAGGAGGGTTGCATGATCACAATGCTAGCAGATGGAGATCCCAATGGATATCCATTCTGGGTTGCTAAGGTTATAAAGGTCATTACAAAAAAATGAAGATGTTGTAGGTGTTGAAGTACATTGGTATGCCATAAATACACACCCATTCAATGGTGTGTACAGGGCAGAGATGGTAGTTGATAAAAAAATTGGCAGAAAGAGAAAGAGAAAGAGAAAGAGAAAGGGTACAAATATAAATTGTCGTCGCGCAAACCTCTTAAAATTAGAGGATGTTGACCTACTTGATTATGAATTCAATTTAACAAAGAGAAGAAATCTTCGCTTCAAGACGATAGAGATTCTGAAGAGGTTGTTACCAAAATGAACAATGTTGAGATGGGAGTCTGCTAAAACCAGTTGTAGATCGAGAAGAATTTTAAAACCAGAAATGGTGGGTTTGCATGTGGACTCAGATGAGGCACTAGTTGATGAAAGGGAAGAATATGGAACATCTTCATCTGCATCCAGTCATTCATTTGAAGATGTGAATTTTGGTGGCGTGCAAGAAAATATGGGTGATTTTGAATAACTGTCTAAGATAATTTATATAACTGATGTTTGCATCGTATCTTGAAATAAAATTTTTGATTCCCATATGGTGTTAAATGAAGTTATGAGTCATTTTTATGTTTGTTGGATTATATGTTTTAATTATGATGATTTTTATTGTTTAGAATATCTACAATGCAACAATAATTTAGAGATATAATTTATGTTTCGTCCAATCTACAAGTATTGACATTTTGATTAATTTAGTCATGTAATTTGTTCATAATGTGTTGAAAACTTAGAGTTTTTTAATTCTATGGTTGAAAAATTTTCAATTTTTTTTTTTGTATCTTTAATGTTATGGTTGAAAACAATTATAATTTTAGCGATCTTTAGTGTCATGTTATTATATGTTTAACAACATGGATGAAAGCTAATGAAATTTTAATGTGTTTTGAATCCCATTATTTTACTTTTATTTTCATTACTAAAAAATGTTGAAATTATACCTGGAAAAGAAAAATGTTATTCTACCAAAAACATTAGTGTGTTTTTTGCACAAAAAAATTCTGTTTTACTGCCATTTTTTAAAAATGTTGAAAATTAACCCTAAAAAAAAACATCGTTCCAATATACACACTTTTTGTTTTTAGCACTGTTTTTCATGTTTTTTTGGTGTTTTTGGCTAGAGTTCCTGTTTTGAGTTTATAGTTCCAGTTTCAAAGTTTACATTGTTGGTTGGTTAGTGGCTATTGTAGCTTGTAAAATATGCTCTAACCAGTGACAGTCAAGGGCAGCATGAGGAAAACAAACTTGAAGCAAAAATTGATGTGTGTTGGGTCATAGTTGTGATCAGATTATCTAGCAACCTGTGGGAGCCAATTTGGAGACGAAATTGGGCGATCGTGTGTCTTCATCGGTGCATATTCCGTAGTGACGTGATTAGGTGCCATTGATCTCATTGGAGGGTAGTGTGTTGGCTACCCAAAGTATCCCTAGAGCAGCAGACAAGGACATTGTTGGTGCGTGATAGGGTGAAGTTTGTAGCCTAAAGACTAACTCTTTGATGGACGAAAGAGGCTACTAGAAGGCAGATTGGAGCTCAGGTATTGGCCAACCTAGAGAGAAATTTGATGAGCTTGTGTACATGTAGTAGAAGTGACTTGCAACATTGTTAGGAGGCAAACCCTTTTGGAGTCTCGATGTGTAGTGGCCTTGATGGACTAAGGCACTACTAGTGAGCAATATGGGAGCGAAGGATCGACAAGACAAGATACAACGTCAAAGTTGCAATGAAGTTTATCATTGTATCTTGTATACCATAGACTATTGTATTATTCAGATTTGGTTTACTATAATGAAGATTGAGATTGTACATATTGTACAGTTTTGTTAAAAACCGTGTATATTTGTGCATATGTGATTTACTGCTTTATATTTCCTTTGTGCAAAGTAGTTTACGGCTGAGATTCTTGGTTTGGTAGCGTCAGTGATTTTAAGACTCTAGCCTAGACCCAAGGTCGTGGAAATTCAACAGATACCCATTCTTATGTAGTTCATTAAAGAGGGAGAATCCATGCCAACAAAGTGATCTTCAACTTTTCCCGACCTTAGCTTTGATACCATGTTGGGAAACCAATGCACATAGATTAGGATTTTATTTCCTCTTACTTGATAATTACTCGTGAGTTATTTTGGCTTCATTTACTTCTTTATTATCTTATATTTCATCAAGAAATTACCATATTATGTGTGTATGAATATTACAAAACAAGAGACACAAGATGTAGGCACTATGACAGGGAAAAACCCAATAAAAAATTCACTTCCTTTAAATAGTATTCTTTGAGACTCTACGCGTCGAGTGTTGAGTGGAATCGTGTGCTCTTGGTCGAAAATCGCTTCCTGCCTTGAAGGCATGCGATAAACCATTTACCGCTCTCCTGTCGGAACTCAAAGAGTTTAACTTCTTTTTCATAACTTGATCACGTCCGTTTTCTAGGATAACTTGCCTGCGTGTTTCAACGCGATATGCGTCGATCTCTGCTCTTAATCATTGATCCCCATCACCTGTGGTATGAACCAATTGCAGATTGCCACATCACCTTCTGCGCTGACATCATCAAGAACCTGTGACTCTTTCCTGGGTTGTCACATGTCCTGCTGACACAGGCATTGATTTTTGACCTGAATCTTTAATTGGCTCTTTTTTCCTTATCTAAACTCGGATTTGTATGCTTTTTGCACCGTTGGCTTCGTATTCTTGACCACTTCAACATGATTCCAATTTCACTTGTATTTGAATACTTTTGATCTAGAGTCTATGCTGAATCCATTTTGGATCACTCCTCCCCATTGGAAGCTTTTGGTCCACCAAAAGTTGGTTTTAGCTATCGAGTAAGTGAGGATAAAGTTCCTTCACTTTTCCAATCTGTATCCATCGTGCTTTACTTGGATTTGTACCTTTGAGTCCAATTCGAAGATACTCAACATTCCATCGTTGCGAAGTTCTTATCTTCCTATCAAGAACTATGTCCTTCTGTAACTCATTGAGATACTCGGGCAACAAATCCTCAATGGAAGGTAGCTGACCTTGCTCTTCGGGATCTTCAATCAATGAAGGTTCATACAACCTCAAGTTTTCAACATTAACTACTAAATAGATTTGCATATAAGCTGGTAGATCAAGGTGGAAAGCATTTTCACCAATTTTATCAAGTATTTTGAAAGGACCATATTTAATTGGTTTCAACTTTTTACCTTCCCCTTGCAGTCTTTCTTTGCTGATGTACAACCAGACTGGATCACAAAATTGAAAACTATGCTCAACTCCATGCTTGTCGTGTCACGCCTTATACTTTTCTTGGCTTCTTTCCAGCTGTTCCTATATTGCTTGGTGAATTTCATGGATTTGTTCAATGAACTTGGTTGCTTTGTCCACATCACTCTGTCCATCAACTGCTATATCTTTACCAAAGACAAAATCTAAGGGAGACTTTGGTATAAAACCAAAACAAGTCTCAAAAGGATATCTTTGAGTAGAAGAATGTTTTACATGGTTGTAAGCATGCTGCACATAACACAAATGCTCATCCCAAAGTTTGGGGTGCTTGCTGCAATATCCTTGAAGCAACTGTGTTACTGTCCAGTTGACCACTTTTGTCTGACCATCTGTTTGCAGATGAAATGTTGTGCTCTTCTTTAACCTTGTGTCCATTAACTCCCATGGACTTGACCAAAATTTCCCAACAAATCGAGAATCTCGATCAGATACAATAGAAGTGGGTAACCCAAAATGAACCCATACATTTTGAAAGAACAAATTTGCAGTTTGTTTAGCTGTGACCTGTTTATTACATGGTATCAAAATACACATCTTACTGAACCTATCCACAAGTACATACAAATAATCATGACCTTTTCTAGACTTTGGAAATCCCCCAACAAAATCCACGGAAACACTTTCCCAAGGACGAAAAGGAATTGGAAGTGGAGTATACAAGCCTAATTTTCTATTACTTGACTTGCTTGTAGCACACATAGTACATCCTTTGATATATCTAGAAACTGTCTCATTGATTTGTGGCCAATAACAGACGCTTTGTAATTGTGCAACTGTTTTACTTACACCAAAATGACATGATATGAGAGAAGTATGTCCTTCTCAAATTATGTTAACTCTTTCAGTTTGTGGAATGCATAACTTTCCTAAATGATATAAGATTTTGTCCTTTATATAATAATCCATTTCTTCTACCTGCTTTCCATGACTTAAAGTTGCATATACATCCTTAAAATATGTATCTTGAGCATATTGTTCAATGTTACTTTCACGAATTACTGAATTATGCTCAAGTATTGTGGATGCACTTATAATTGGTCTTGATAACATGTCTTCAACCTTATTATGTATGCCCTTCTTATATCTGATAACAAGATGAAATTGCTGTAGAAAACCCATCTACCTGTAATGTCTTGATTGTTGCAATTTAGTTTGTGGGTGTAAATATTGAAGTGGTTGATGATCTATGTGTAGGATTGTTTCTTTACCCATTATGTAATGTTTCCACTTTTTAACACTCTAAACTAATGCATACAATTCTTTATCATATGTAGGATAGTTAACTACTGCTGATGTAAATGTCTCAGAATGAAAGCATATAGGCCTCCCGTATTGCATCAACACTGCTCCCATGGCATATTCACTTGCATCTGTCTCGATCTCAAATGGATGCTGAAGATCTGGCAGTGCTAATACTGGCGCTGTATTGATCCTTTCTTTCAACGTGTCAAAGGCTTTCTGTTGTTTGCCTCCCCACTAAAACACCTGTTTCACAATTGTCAAAGCATGTAAAGGAGCTGCAATCAACGAGAAGTTAAGAATAAACTTTCTCCAATATTGCGCTCCCCCTAAGAAACTTCTAACTTTTGTAGCAGTATTAAGTTTAGGCCAGTTTACAATGACTTCGACCTTAGAGGGATATATTTTCAATTCACCACCCCCTAAAATATCACCCAAGTAATTCAAAGATGTTCTGCCAAATTCACATTTTGACAGTTTCACATAGAGATTTTATCTCTTTAAAACATCTAAAATATGCTTTACATGCTTTACATGTTCATCCCATGTCCTACTAAAAACAAGAATATCATCTAAATAGACTATTACAAAATCATCAATAAATGGTCTAAATACATCATTCATGACTCGCATAAACGTAGCAGGAGCGTTAGTTAAGCCAAAAGGCATAACCAACCATTCATAAAGTCCTTGCTTCATCTTGAAAGCAGTTTTCCATACATCCTGTTCTGCAACTTTGATCTGATGGTAGTTGCTTCGCAAGTCTAATTTAGAGACGTAAACTGCATCTTTTAACTGATCTAATAAATCATCAATACGAGGAAGAGGATAACGATCCTTTATTGTGATTTTATTTAGTGCTCTAAAATCAATAAACATTCTCCACAAATCGTCTTTCTTTTGCACCAACACAATAGGTGATCCGCATGGTGATTTTCTTGGTCTAATAGATCCTTTATCGAGCAACTCCTGTACCTCCTTCTTTATCTTTGCATTCTCTAGAGCTGATACCCTGTACATTCCAATGTTAGGTAGTGGAGCATCTTGTTGCAAATAAATTTCATGTGCTATCTCTTGCGTGGGTGGAAGCCCTTTAGGCTCTTGAAACAGAATATCATAATTGGAAACAACTTTAACTAGATCTGCTTTTTGTTTAGGATTACAACCTTGGAATGCATCATATTTATCAAGATCCTTTGCTTTTACAATCATTAGTAAAAATTGCTTACTTGAATTTATAATTCTTTTCATCTGTCCTGAATTTATGAGAGTGAAGTTATCATTGAGTTTATGAGCCCTTACAATATATTTAATTCCATCCCTAGTGAGTTGATACTTATTTTCAGCTCGATAGAAGATAGATTTTCTATCATACAAGTATGGATTTCCTAATACAATTCCACATATGTCCAATGGGACTATATATAACTCAACCTCATCTACAAATGTTGACCCAATAGCAAAACAAAGTTTACATTGTTTCGTAACTTGTAGCTTTGTTTTATCACACACCCAACCTAATGGATATCGCTTTTTATGAGGTTTTGTTTCTAGACCCAACTTCCTTACAATTGTTTCAGAAATCAAATTAACTTGTGACCCACTATCAAATAAAGTATCAATTTTAGTGTGCTTGGAAATGATTCTAATATGAAATAGCTCATTTATTTTCCTCTCATAACTTTCATTATCAAAAAAATGTGAAGAATTACTTGTAGATGCTTCAGAATCTTTACCTTTTATACCTATAGCTGTAACCGTTGTTTCATCACCTGAGTCTGATCCCAAGTCCTTTTGAATAGCAGCAACATTCTTTCACTCTTTGCTCCCGAACTTCTTAGGATTCAATTTTGGATGCAAAGACCACCAGTGTGCCTCATCGTGTCCTTCCTTCTTACAATGAGTGCATGAAGGTTTATCCTTCTTCACAGTGTTTGTTTTCCTCTCCTTCCATTTTAGTTTCTTCTTGCCTTTATTCTTGTTCTCAATAGATTTGGATGATTTCCCAACATCTAGGGTTACATTTTTACCTCTAGCCTCTAGATGAGTTGCTTGAATTGATACATCATCTAATCTAGTGGGATTAAACATAAGTATAGCATGCTTCAAATAACTATGAAGACTACCTATATATTTTAACAATGTCTCTGGTGAGTCCAATGATATGCCTAATGTTAAAGCTCTCTTACGAAATTCCCGAGTATAACTCTGAACACTTTGACCCTTCAATTCACGTAGTGTTTGCCAACTCATCATTGCTTGTTGCATATAAACCAAAGGATAAAATTTATTTTTAATGGCAGAAACAAATTCATTCCAAGTTGAAACGATTTTACCATGCTTTTTGAGATCTACTTGTGTCTTGCCTTCCCACCACACAAGTGCGGTTCTTCCAAGTCGAAGGCTAGTCAGCTGGACCTTCTTCCTTTCTGAATCAACTTTTTTCACCCTGTAATATGCATCAATTTTCCTTATCCAATTATCAGGCTTTTCAGCGTTAAGTTCTCCATCATAAATTGGCAAATCAAATTTTACATCTAATTTGATCAAATAGGATTTCTTTTTCTTCTTCTTAGAAGAACTAGTTTTATGAGAAGAAGAAGAAGAAGATGATGATGATGATGGTAATGATGGAGGAGATGGAGGAGGATTTTATCCTTTTCCTTTATCTCCTTTCTCTGGAGGGCCAAAAAGAAAAGGTCCCTCTTTCTCTTTTTCTGGCACAGTTGGCAGAAAAGAGAAGAAAAGAGTCCACAACAGAAGCACAAAAGGCAGCAGAGAAGGATTGCGAGGGAAAAAAGTCACCTTCGCCTGAGCAAGAACAAGAAATGGAGACAGAGACAAAAGAGGGTGGCATGGATCTACAAATAACGACGACACAGTTAAAGCGCTAGCGCCCAAGAGAGCAGGTGGGGCCGCGAAAGAAATTAAAAGCATCTAAGACTTTTTTCGACTCGATCACCCTCACTGTGGGAGATCTGCATGATATAGGGGACAGGGTTGACAAAGTCACTGCAGAGGCCCTCCATCAGTTGCCAGAGGAGAACCATATTGTGTTGGGGGTCCTCTGGGCACCAATTCAGGAGTTGCAGGTGCGCACTCCCTAGGCTGGTACTCTCTCAACCAGCCTCGCAGTAGGAACGACCACAACTGAGGAAATGCTGCACGCTCCCACGACCGACACAATAGTTCTATTAGAGGGGGCACCAGTTACAGAGAACGAGGTTGATAGGCCTACGGTCAGTGCGTTGAAAGGGGTAGGAATCAACATGGATGTGTTCCCTCGGGAGACACTCTATGTCCTGAAGGACAGAGTAACTGCAGAACTATGGGCTAGGGAGGGCTGCACACTACAGGTGTTGAGTGAACAATGAATCAACATGGGCAACTCAGCTTGCAGCGCAACGAGGTAGTGGTACAGAACCAACAGTTGGCCATCCCAGCAGACGCACCAGTAGAGGCGCGCATCCATAGGTTAGTAGCAGGAGTGTGCGAGGCGCGAGAAGAGATGGCCAAGGTTCAGCTAGAGTTGAACCTTCAGATAGCAGAGCTGCGATTGAAGGCGCAACCTTCAACTCCTCCAGAGGTAAGGGAACATCGCACCAACATCATTACATCAAGGATGGAGGAGATCAACAGTGCAGTGAAGTACTGCACCAAAATGTTGTAAGAATTGTTTGAGGTCCTCACCACTCTGCAGGAGGACCCAAACATACAACGCTTAGAAACAGAGGCGCGTGAGCTACAAAAATAGTATGACAACATCAAAGGGACTGTGCAGATGGTGGCCCTTACATAGAGGCTCGCGCGGATGCAATAGGCCAAAGCGCTTAAGGAGCAGGAAGACGCAACGCGACATAGAGAAGCGGTTTTGAAGGTGCATATCCAACCTTGTATTGATGAGGCCTTCATAATCACAACAACAATTGAAGGCAAGCTCACGTAGATGCAGGGGATGCAAGAGAAAATACAGGGAAGTAGTTCAGATATCACGGTCTCTGAAAAACGTGTCTAGGAGATACAATAGACAATGTCTCAGTGCGTTATCGACCTTGCAGTAGTTTGAGCAGAGTTGGGAGGTCTCTGCGCGAAGATATTTGCCCCGATAGAGTGACTCGAGGGCCAGTCATGATGTTTATGTAGGGGCCCTGTTGGGTGCGGGATCCCCCCAAGGCAAGTTTTGGGGTTTAAAGCCCAAGTTTTGACTAAGTCTGATGTAAAGACTCCACGGTTTGTGGGTGCGAAGCGCGAAGTTGTAATTAAGTCATAGGGTTGTCTGCCCTTACTTTTGTAATGTAATGTTAGCTTGAGAATTCTACCCATGGTCCATGGACCATGGGATTGTATAAATAGAGCAAGGCTCTAAGTGTGAAGAGACATCGAAGGAATCAAAGATAGAAGATCTAATGATGAAGCATTGAGTCAAAGTGTAAATTCGTGTTTTTGGGTCGTAGAGTAGGAAAAGGCTCTGTAGCTGAGTGCGCAGAGGCCTAGTAGTCCGCAGCTGAGTGCTTTGACCCCTGTATCTCAGTTCGCAGGGCAGGTTGAGTTTGTAACTGATTGAAGCATTGATAAAGAGAAGTTTTACATTATTTTTGTGTATCTTTTCCTGTTTTAATCATTGAAGTATATTGGGTATGAATTGCAAGTTTACTGTTTATTTGCTGCGCAAACTTATATGAATGCGTTGAATAAGTCAATATAAGATAAAGTATCTATTTACGTGAAGATAACTAAATGTTATAAGAAGATAAGTAAGATCCGCGGCGTAACTTGGGGAAATAACACAGATCACTGCTTTAGCATCGTGAAAGCTCCTTAGCCCTTGGTTAGGTCTGCGCGAAGGTGAGTATAATAGGGCATGAAGGCTTCGCAGGTCAGGAAAGTGTGCAAAGTGACCTGTGTGAAGGTACTCACAGTTGGACCAAATCGACCCCTCAAACATATCAAGGGTGCAAAAACTTGGTTCTAGCATCCCCCCATACTGCTTCGGGTGAGACCTTAGTTCGCGCTCCATGGGTTGCTACTGAAAGGGCCAGTAATAAAAGGATTTGTCTAGCTAAATAAATCCGAACTTGGGTTAGGCCCCCTCAAGCCAACACATGGAATAGGAAATAACACACATGCAAAGAGTATTTTTCCCAAGGAAAGAAAACTGCTAAAAACCCCAATGCCCGCTTGCATTAATATGATGAACAAATATGCATTACAATTTCTTTGCTCAATTGAGCATAACCTGCAAGTGGACAACCTATCTCTTTTCTCACTGAAAGGATATGACCAGAACTTAGTCAAATTTTTCCTCTGCTTGAGCTCCTATTTCATTGCGTTGTTCCTTGAGAAGTTGGGCCCATATTATTTAGGAATTTCTCCAAAATGGATTGCACAATTTGTTACGCTGATCATCTGACTGCATGCAACACCTGTACACTCAAGAATAGTCTACAACTGATGTTAGACTACCTTGGAATATCCACCAAGCCCGAGGAACTATAATTTTCTGCATTCAATATCTATTTTGGGCTAATTAATAAGATAACTAGATGATCATTGAGTTTGATTGAAGTACCACTCCTTAACTGACCTTCCACTAGTTCCTCCAAAAGTCGGAACTACTTTAACTAAAAACAACTTGAGATAACTGACCTTGATATCTACAAATTAGCAATCACACATGCTTAACTAAACTCTAACTCCTCCAACTCAAATTTAATCAAGGCAAAATGAAATTGATAATTTATTATTGCATTTTTCAACACCCCCTCTTAGCAAGAAAGGGATTATCAACCACCCATATTCTACACTTGTGGAATTTGAACTTCCCTCTTGACAAGGTCTTTGTCAAAAAGTTAACATCTTGTTCCTGTGTCTGAATTTACTACAACAACATTATCCGCGTTTTCACATAGTCTCGTAAATGGGAATACCAAATATCTATATGCTTGGATTAATCGTGAACAATAAGATTCTTAGAGATATTGATGCAACTCTAATTATCACAGTAGATCAAAATTGGATCCATCATCTGACCAAATAATCCAATAATTATCTTTCTCATCTAGATTGCCTCACATGCTACTTGACTTGCGACCATGTGTTCTGCTTCTGCTAAGTTGAGTGCCACAGATCTTTGCTTCCTACTGTACTAGGTACAACTAGGGACCCAACACTGAAAATTCCAATTGATGTACTCTTTCAGTGTGATGGACTTCCCGCCTAATCTACATCTGTGAAGCCACACAACTTCACTCGCTCTGTCCGTCTACACCATAATCCAAATTGGGTAGTGCCTCTGAGGTATCATAGAACATGCTAAGCTTCCTTCCAAAATAATTTGGTGTGCCTAACCATAGCTTGGCTCAACTAGTTGACTGCATAACACATATATGGTTGTGTGTTTAGAAGGTACATCAATGAACCCAATAACTGTCAATATGCCAGTAAATTGTAGCATCCACTTCTTCACCTGAAGCGGCATCCTCCTTCCTCCAGTTGGTTGCTAGAGGTGTCTCCATGCATTTTCACTCTCCATGCAAAACTTCTATAGTATCTCATTTGCATACTTTCTTTGAGAGACAAAAAATTCCTCATCGCCTTGCCATACTTCCAATCTGAGGAAGTAGTGCATGAGACCCATGTCCTTCATTTCAAATTCTCTTGCAAGGTCCTCCTTGTAAGATCTAATAAGCTATTCATCACCAGTTAAAATTAAATCATCAACATATAATACAATAATGAGTAATTTACTTTTACTGAAATGTGATAGAGGTTTTCATCCGCTTCACTTTGGTGAAGCCCAAACCAATGAGATAACTATCGGTCGTGGTGTACCAAGTACGGGGTGCTTGTTTGATACCGTATAATGCTCGCTTGAGTTTGCACACATGATATTCTTAGTAAAAAGTCTGAAAGCCTTTTGTTTTCTTGATTTACACCTCCTCCCCAATAAATCCATTGAGGAAGGATATTTTTACATCCATTTGGTGGATCTTTCACCCCATCTGCGCAACCAGAGCAAGAATTAATCTAATGGATCAATATCTTGCTACAAGAGCAAAGGTCTCCTCATAGTCAATTCCTTCAACTTGACAGTACCCCTTGATCACAAATATAGCCTTATAATTCTCTATGCTTCCTATTTTACCTTGAAGATTCATCTTGAAACCACAACTGAATTATCTGCTGGTCTTGGGACCACTTCCCAAACAATGTTCTTTACAATGTATTCGTATTCCTCCACCATTGCATCAACCCATACAAGTTTCTCCACTGCTTTCTCGAAAGAGCATGGATTAGTCTCTACAAGATTAGTCATTAGAGCCATGTAGCCAGTGTACCGATCAAGTGACCTTCTTTTCCTACACAAATTTGAAGGAGCACCCACATTCTCCATTGCATCCCAAACAAGTCTCTCAACTTCCCTAGTTCTTTTCTTACCTTCTCTAGATGGTTATGCTTGAGTGACTGTATCCACTCTATGCTTCTCTATTTGTGGCTGCTCCACAACTTCTTAGGGTTCATTCTTTGGATCTAAAATATCCTCTTCTAGTGGGGTCTAAAGCTCCCTCTCAAGAGAGCACCGCATCACTTTCTCCTCATCAATTTTTACATCCCTTCGCATGATTGTCATTATGAGGGTGTTGACAGTGCTGGACCCACCAACATGTAAGGGGCTCTCCCTGGTAAGAAGTCCCAATTATACCTCATACCATTTGGTGTAGGAGTTCCAACAATGGGTCGTACGATAATGCCTTGACCGCGATTTTGCACAGAGTTAAGTAAGATGTCCCTATTGGTAGCAAGGGTGTGACAGCTACAGTAAGTTAAGGAAGGTGCATGAGAGGTTCTAACAAACTGAGGGTGAAGTGAGTGCGCCCCTTGGAAGCCTGTAATAGTACGCGGCTTGGAAGGGAACACATGAGCGAAGATGCATCACAAGCTGGAAAGCAAGTTAGTGAGCAATCCAAAGTGATGGTTAAACCAACAACACATTTCAGAAAGATTCATACATACTTATACATAATAGTCCATACATGCATGCGTAAAAAAAAAAATACATATATCATTTAGAGTAAACCACATAGCATAGAATACAATATAACATATGCATGAAACATGCTAGCTTTGTTATATTAAGAAGTGTAAGTTCTAGTCATACAATACATCCATGTCCAACCACTAGTTCCGATAGTGGAACGTTACAGCCACAACTGCCTGCTCCTCCAAAGAGATGTACTAGCTATGCGCAGTGGAGAATCCAAGGCTCATTACAATACTGTCCAAACTTTCTCTAAGATAGTCCTATTGAAGCTTGGTCGACCAAAAGCCTTTACAATGAGTTATGAGGTTCTATTTATATCAAAGGGTGGGGTGAACCTTGACATTCCCCTTTGTGACAGTTCATCTACCCTCATGATGCTTCATCTACTCTATGACTATTACATCCAAATATCGACACTTGAACTTCCACTTGACAAGATGTTACATTACAATGCACATGTGCCCATGTGAGACAAAATGACTTGAGCAAGCCATGCAAGACATCACTAACACTCGGTCTGCTGTGGTGAGACCAACTCTTTGACATGCTTGTGTTGGTGAAGGTGGTGAGTTGATGCCAAGCTTGGCTATCCATGATGGTGTGCATGTGCTTTATGGTAACATCTTGTTGAACCGAACTCTTGCCTCTGTTGCATCTAGGTGCATTGGTATGGCTCCTCCATCCAACTCGTCTGCTAGCATGCACATGGTCTTCTTGGGTGCAACCGAACTAACAAAACACTGATGCATAGTGTCCGTGCTAATCTTCCAGTGTGTGCTGGTGGTCATGCGCATCAACTGTCAACTACATCTTCAGCTCTAGTTGGAATTGCTTATTGTATTTGCCTCGGTGAGTGTGCAAAATGGGTTAGATCACATGCATGCGCACAATGACATGCATGATGCTGAATTCCCTTGCATGCGATCAACAATAATGCTTACTATGTTTGCTCTGTGCCAACTGATGGGATACATCTATAACTTGTATGGGCGCAGTTTCATTCGTGAGTGCATGTTGCACCTGCTGCTGTACCTACTTCTGCTACAAATCATTCTCTCGTCTATGCAGATCCTGTTCTTCCTTGAGTTGCTGCTTCAGCACATGCAACACCTTCTCTATTCTATTCTGTCTTCACGCGATATTCATGTCGTGCTATCACCTCATAGCCCGAGTCTCCAAAGTTGCTTTTATCATAAGTGGATCTGCCTGAGCTTGCAACTTTGTTCCGCCTCTATGTTGTTAACAACCTTCCTCTTGCATTCATTGCATCGATATGCTACCTTCATTTGCTGTTGATGGTGCTGTTTGCTGTGATGCTGTTACTATCATATATTGATGTCCTTGTCTACAAACAACTTGATGTCTTCGCGGGTAGGCAAGTTCATAGACATTTGATCAATTGCATCCCCGAGTGTGCTCTAAATGGTGTCTTCGACTCTGCTCTCCTAGAAACCATTGTACCTGTGCTGTTGAGAGGCAGACACCTGCGATGCCTAGAGACATGGAAACACTCATGGAAAGAAATCTGCCAGTCGAAAACCAAAACGAACTTCAGAATTGACTTGTAACATACCTGTGTGAATAATCATCAAGGTCGCGCAATTTCCATTGGAAGGTCAGAAGAATGACTGCTGAAACTGTGAAAGGCACAGTTTGGGCTATCAGGAGGCTAAATGACTGTTGGAACTGCGCAATGCATAGTCCAATCTAGCTTGCTGAGGACTGAAACTATGCAATGCGCAATTTCAGTCAGCAGTGACATGCAACCAGCAAACTGCATTGCGTAGTTTCTAGGGCCAACATGACATTGCCTCCAAGAATTGCACAATGCAAGCCTGGAGGTCAATGCCTAGCTAGACTTGTGAAATTTCTAGGGGGAAGGTAGAGCCTTTGCTTCCAAAAATGTGCAGTGCTAGCTGAGCAAGGCACGATCCGGGCAAAGGTAGCCCATTCTGGCTGACAAGTCACTGTAAACATGAGAAGTGTGAAAGCATGATGAGATGAGTGTAAACAAGAGTGAATGATCATTCATGCAAACAACAAGTGCAATATTCGGAAAATGGGAAAACATGGATATGTGTGAAGCAAGTCGCCGCAACGATGACCATCCGTGTAAAACAATGTCATGCATTTGACAACAGTGAGATGTTAATGAAAACTGAAATAGTGCTAGTACAAGCTAGTATGTATCAAAACGACAACAAGCGCTCACTGAAATCAAGCAGACAACATTCATACAAAGCGAAACACAAAAAGTGCCAGAAATGCAACGTGAGACATGAAAAGCGGGCTTATCCCAAAACAACTGAGCTGAATGTGCCGATGAATCCTAGATGCAATGTGGGATGTCAGAGCTACAATATCGATTTGAGCAATGAGATTTGTAGCATATGGTTGATGAGTTTCAATAAAATCAAGGTTGCATGCCACAAATATAGAGAAAGTGACACTTGGTGGGAGGTTTCAGAAATGATCCTTGCATGTAACCTCCAACTGCTAAAAATAGATCCCTAAAACAAGGGATGCTTTTGCATGCTGCCTCTGGAGGAGCAGCTCATGCATGCAAATAAGTTTTTCTAGGTCCCGGAGGGAACCAGTGAACTCAACTGCACATGAAACAGTCTGCTTAGCTGGGAGGAAAAAAATGCGCATTTTTAAGAGGGAGTTGGGTTGGATGCCCAGAGGAATTGCACAATTTCTGGGCAGAGAAGTTGACTACTTCCCATAATTGTGCAATTTCTAGGCTGAGCAGCCATGCTAGGAGGATTTGCACAATTTTCTCAGTGAACAGTGACAGACAAATTTGTGCAATTCTGGAGCCCAATAGGTTGCCAGACAGAATGGTGCAATTTCTGGAGGGAAGGTTGGTTTCCCTCCAAAATTGCACAATTTCTTGAGGGAGCTGCTTAGCCTGCAGCTGGACTAAGTCTGGTGAAACATATTGTGAGCGGGATGCAACAAAATTTGATGGACATTCTGTCATTCTGCAAGAAAATCACTGAGGCTTGTGTACTTGACAAGGCAAGACATGCTGTTGTGAAAGGTTGGTAGGGAGGCTCCAAAACGAAGCTAAGGAAAAAATTTGGAGGGTGGTTGTAGCCGCTACAACACTTGGAGACACATTGGTAGAAATCCAGCTCTCTGAATGGATCTTGTTCGTGAAAATCAAGTCTAACACCTCCAGAATTATCGTTCAGTGCTCAGTTTTTCTTGCTTTCCACACTTTCTTGATTGTAAGATGTAGCATCTGCCAACCTCTTAGTCGATTGACACACATTCCAAGCCAAGTCAGCACAATTGTTTCGATCAGGGTTGAGGGGTGTATTGGTGCACAAGCAGTATAGTTGTCAGAGTCTTAGTTTCATCTCTAGTGTTGCTCCGCTGCCAGCAGGCCTCGAAAGTACCATGACGGAGTCATGGAGGAATAGATGCATCGCTCTGCTACCAGCGAGCCTGGTCGGTACCCCAGTAGAGTTACTTGCATCACCTCTCTGCATAGGAATTCTTTCTCTTCTTTTGACTTATTCATTTTTTTTGGGACATTTTTACTTTTTCATTTTTTTCATTTTTCATTTTCATAACTGTGCATAGAATTTATTCATTTCAGAGGCAGAAGAGGGATCCCAACTTACTGAGAGCAGAAGAGGTTGTTCCTTCAAAGAAGGAGTTTATGTATACCTCTGACATTCTTGTTAAGGTTTTTCTCCTCACCTTACTCTACTTGATTGAGTTGTCAAGTATTTACCCAAAAACGACCGACTAGAGTAGGTGATACTAGTTAGCGCGCAAGCATTGTGTTTTCACCAAGGTTCACTTCGAACAATACGTATTTTCCATTGATGTATAATGGACTCAAGGAAACAAGTTCTTACATAAGAGAGTGGGCAATAGATAACCAATTTTTGATAGCTGTACAAGTCCTCTTTTACTTTACCCAACTTGTTCCAAGAGTCGTACACGGTCCATGCGAAACTAACCTATGGACAAAACAAGAAAACAAACCAGAAAGAAAAGTAAGAAGCATAAGCAAATGCGAAAGAAAAGAGAGTAAGAAAACAAGCAAGCAAGCAAACAAACACACAAAGAAAGGAGAAAACATGCATGCAAGCAAACAACTCAAAAGAAAACACTACTTCTACTCCTATGCTAACAATGTATGGGCTTGATCACGTGAAGTGATATTTTCAATGCAACGATCAACATATTGGTCGACCCATGTTGGTGAAGGCATGGTTAACGAACACGAAAACCATGCGAACCAACAAACAAGAAAGATATAACAGTGAATACGAACACACTTCGAGTTTACAAGCGTCCACAAAACAAAAATGAGAGAAAGCGCATGACATACACTCTATTGACTTGCTATGGTGCTATGCTACACTGCATACAGATGTCGAGTGTATGAATTCTCTTGAGTATGACATGCAAGAAAACGTGAGAAAGGTAGACCACTTATGTTGTGAAAGTGTGCTTGCTGTGTAAGATTCCTCCAGTGCGTGAGTGATGGGATCGTGTAGTTCGAGTGGAGGAAGAAAAATATGGGTGTTTGGTTGATCTTTAATGCAAAGTAGAGAGTGACAAGGAGCCTTACATGTTTAAAAAATTTCCTGATCGGAAGTGAAACCAACCTCAGGACAGTGAGGGCCTGACATAACCATTAGCTTAGGCTGAAGTGCCTCAACAGTCTGAGGGGTTTCGACTTCGTCGACAGATAGATCGTCGTAGACCAGTGTCTTATATGGATTAAAAACAATTGAATCAACATCGTGATCGGATGAAGAAGCAGAGAGATCATGACAACAAAGATTATAAAATTCGGGATGTTTTTCTGCATCCTCATGATTTGATGGGTCATGCATAGGGGTAGATGAGAAGAAAGGATGTTCACCCTCTGTGTTTTCAGAGATGACAAATGACAGACTCGATATATTTTTAGAGGAAGATGTGTCCTCTCCGAAATGTAATGACAGACTGATATCCAATGTGTCCTGTGAATGGTCAGAAGTAGAAACATCCGAAATGAGTTTTCACAGGGGAAATCAACAATAGCAGAATCAAAAGGGATGTCAAGATAAAGCGGGCGAGGCACGACTGGAAGGGATTCATCTTTCACCATGGGTTCTTCTTTAGATTCCCACACACACTCATCATGAATGATGGTGCAGGTTGGCTGCATAACACCAACTCCGTCGACAACTTGATCCTTGTTCACAGTAGGTGAGGAGTTCAGAATGGAAGAGAACAAGACAGTACAATCCGAAGGATCAATAGAACATGGGGACGAAGGTTGAGGGAACAAATCCACGTGACAACCAACAGGCTGGCAAAAAAAAGTTGCGTAGATATTAAGAGTAGGCGGGGTGGGAGGATGTGACAATTCAACAAATGTGTGTGCATGATCTCCCACATCACTCCGCGGTGATGGAGCTGTTTGATGAGGTGAAGGCGGGCAATCACTTGTGATAGCAACTGTGCCTACGTATGATTGCGGAGCTCTGTCATCGAAGTGTGCTGAGCGGGGTTCAGATAGGTGAAGAAGATACTCAAATCTTTCATAAATGAATTCCCAATCAATTTCATCTTTGTGAAACTCGTATGCAAGATTACAAAAGTGTGTGTAAAACTGATCAACGGATTCATTGGGTTCTTTTCGTAATTTCAGAGTTTATTGATTGAGTGCTTTATGGTTAAAGTGATTGAAAGCATGATATATCTCTGTGACCAAATGAGTAAGAGAATGAATAGATTTTTTGGGCAGTGTGGCACACGAGTGCATTGGGTGCCCTCAAAGTGTGTAGACGAACAATGTGCAGGTCATGTACTCTTCAAAGATTCCATGTCTTTCGCATAAGCCTACAATTCCGAACGCGTGCCTAATTAAGGCTAGATGGCCTCCATCATAAAATGTTTTATGTGACAAGATATCTAAGAGATTTTCCGAGATAATGAAGTCGTTTCCATAAGACATACACTTCGGAAGAGAAACTTTGTAGTTAGCATGATAGATATGTAGTGATTCAAAACAGATGCGAGGACTCAACTTGTCATATAGCCCTCATAGCGCCAAAATGTTGAGGGTGCTGGACTTGCCAACATGTAAGGGGATCTCCCCGGTAAGAAGTCCCAATTAGACATCCGACCGTTTGGTGTAGGAGTCCCGGTAGTGGGTCATATGGTAATTCCTTGATCGTGATTTTGAACAGAAGCAAGCAAGATGTCCCTGTTGGTAGAAAGGGTGTGACAACTATAGTAAGTCAAGGAAGGTGCATGAGAGGTTCTAACAAACTAAGGGTGAAGTGAGTGTGCCCCTTGGAAGCTTGTAATAGTATGCGGCTTGGAAGGGAACACATGAGCGAAGATGCATCACAAGCTAGAAAGAATGTTAGTGAGAAATCCAAAGTGATGGTTAAACCAACAACACATTTCAGAAAGATTCAACATACTTATACAAAATAGTCCATACATGCATGCGTAAGCAAACAAATACATATAACATTTAGAGTAAACCAGATAGCATAGAATATAATACAAAATATGCATGAAACATGCTGGCTCTGTTATATTAAAAAATGTAAGTTCCAATCATACAATACATCCATGTCCAACCACTAATTCCGAGAGCGGAACGTTACAACCACAACCGCCTAGTCCTCCAAAGAGTTGTACTAGCTCTGTGCAGTGGAGAAGTCAAGGCTTGTTACAATACTATACAATATTTCTCTAAGATAGTCCTATCGAAGCTTGGTTGACCAAAATCCTTTAGAATGAGTTATGAGGTTCTATTTATAGCAAAGAGTGGGGTGACCCTTGACATTCCCCTTTGTGATAGTTCATCTACCCTCATGACTCTTCATCTACTCTATGACTGTTACATCCAACTACCGACACTTGAAATTTCACTTGAAAAGATGTTACATTACAATGCACATGTGCCCATGTGAGACAAAATGGCTTGAGCAAGCCATGCAAGACATCATTGACACTCGGTCTATTGTGGTGAGACTAACTCTTTGACATGCTTGTGATTTTAAAGGTGGTGAGCTGATGCCAAGCTTGGTTGTCCATGATGGTGTGCATGCGCTCCATGTTGACATCTTTGTTGAAGCGAACTCTTGCCTCCGTTGCATCCGGGTGCATTGGTATGTCTGCTCCATCCAAATCGTCTACTAGCTTGCACATGGTCTTCTTGGGTGCGGCCGAACCGGTAACAAAATGATGCATAGTGTCCGTCCTAACCTTCCAATGTGTGCTGGTGGTCATGCACATCAACTGTCAACTGCATGTTCAACTCCAGTCGGACTTGCTTCTTGTCTTTGCCTCAGTAAGTGTGCCAAATGGGCTAGATTTCATGTGTGCACAAAATGATATGCATGCTGCTGAATTCCCTTGAATGTGATCAACAACATTGCTCACCATGTTTGCTCTGTGCCAGTTGCTGGGATGGATCTATAACTTGTACAGGTGCAGTTTCATCTGTGAGCGCATGTTGCGCCTGTTGTTGTACCTGTTCATGATGTAACTCATTCTCTCATCGATGCAGCTACTATTTTTCCTTGAGTTGCTGCTTCAGGACATGCAACTCCTTCTCTATTCTGTTCTCTGTCTTTGTGTGATCTTCATGTCATGCTGTCACCTCATAGCCTGAGTCTCCATAGTTGCTTCTATAACAAGTAGATTTGATTGAGCTTGTGACTTTGTTCCACCTCTGTGTTGTTAACAACCTTCCTCTTCCGTTTGTTGCATTCGTATGCTGCCTTCATCTACTGTTGATGGTGTTGCTTATTGTGATACTGCTGCCATCATATCTTGATGTCCTTGTCTACAAACAACTTGATGTCTTCGTGGGTAGGCAAGTTCATAGACACTTGATCGATTGCATCCTTGAGGGTGCTCTGAACGGTGTCTTTGACTCTGATCTCATGGAAACCATTGTACTTGTGCTGCTGAGAGGTAGATGAACACTTGCGATACCTGGAGACATGGAAACACTCATGGCAAGCAATCTGTTAGTCAAAAACCAAAAAAACTTGAGAACTGATTCGTAACATACTTGTGTGACTTATCATGAAGGTCGTGCAATTTCCACTGGGAGGTCGGGAGACTGACTGCCAAAATTGCGCAAGGAACAGTTCGGGATGTCAGGAGGCTGGCTGACTACTGGAACTGCACAATGCACAATCCAACCTGGCCTACTAAGGACTAAAATTGCGCAATTCGCAATTTCAGTCAGCAGAGACATGCAACCAACAAACTGCATTACACAGTTTCTGGGGCCAATTGGACACTGCCTCTAAGGATTGCACAATGCAAGATTGGAGGTTAGTGCTTGGCTAGACTTGCACAATTTATAGGGGGAAAGCAGATCCTTTGCTTTCGGAAATGCACAATGCTAGACGGGCAATGCACTGTCTGGGCCAAGGCAGCCCAGTCCAACTGATGGGTGTCTGAAAACATGAGAAGTGTGAAAGCATGATGAGGTGAGTGAAAACAAGAGTGAATGACCATTCATGCAAACAACAAGTGCAGGATTCAGAAAATGAGAAAGCATGCATGTGTGTGGAGCGAGTCGTCGCAATGACAACTATCTGTGCAAAACAGTGTCATGCATGTGGTAGCAGTGAGATGTTAACGAAAACTGAAACAATGCTAGTACAAGCTAGTATATATCAAAACGACAACAAGCGTTCACTGAAATCAAGCAGACATCATTCATACAAAGTGAAACACAAAAAGCGCCAGAAATGTAGTGCGAGACATGAAAAGTGGGCTTACCCCAAAACAACTGAGCTGAATGTGCTGACGAATCCTAAATGCAATGTGGGATGTTAGAGCTACAAGATTGACCTGAGGAATGAGATCTACAACCTCTGGTTGATGAGTTTCGATAAAATCGAGGTTGCGACGCTCATGCCACAAATCTAGGGAAACCGACACTTGTTGGGAGGTTTCTGAAATGATCCTTGCATGTAACCTCCAACTGCTAAAAATAGATTCCTAAAATAAGGGATGCCTTTGCATGCTGCCCTGGGAGGAGCAACCCATGCATGCAAATTAGTTTTGCTCGGTCCCAGAGGGAATGAGTCAACTCAATTGTAAATGCAATAGTTTGCTCAACTGGGAGGAAAAAAATGCTCATTTTTGGGAGGAAGCTGGGCTGGCTGCCTAGAGGGATTGCATAATTTTTGGGCAGAACAACTGACTGCTTCCTAGAATTGTGCAATTTCTAGGCTGAGCAACCTTGCTGGGAGGAATTGCACAATTTTCTCAGTGAACAGTGATAGATATTTGCACAATTCTAGAGCCCAACAGGCTGCCAGACAGAATTGTGCAATTTCTGGAGGGAAGGCTGGTTTCCCTCTAGAATTTCCCAATTTCTTGAGGGAGCTTCTCAGCCTGCAGCTATACTAAGTCCAGTGAAACAACCTATGAGGGGGATGTAACAATATTTGATGGACAGGCTGTCATCTGCAAGAAAATCATTGAAGCTTGTGTACTTGACAAGGTAAGACGTGTTGTTGTGAAAGGTTCATAGAGAGGCTCCAAAACGAAGCTAAGGCAAAATTTTGGAGGGTGCTTGTATCCGCTACAACAGAGGGATGAAAAGTACACATGACAGTTGTGGGGAGTTTATGTGACACAAATACCCCTAATTATGCTGCTGACTCAAGCTTCTTTCTTGGTTCTTTGGTGACATGGCAATATATAGAGGCTCCCAAAATCCTGAAGTAAGACACATCAATATTTCTCCCCGAGAAAGCCTCCTCTAGCGTAATCATGCCCAAAATCAAATGAGGACTCTAGTTATGCAAATAGATTTCTGTGTTGCATGCCTCGACCCATATATGCAGAGGTAGGCCTTGGTCATGCAACATCGCCCTCGCTACTCCCACAATTCTACGATTCTTTATCTCAACCACCCCATTCTGCTATGGGTTGTGGGGTGTTGTCAAATTTTATCAGATGCCTTCTTTTGCACATAAATTTTTAAATTCATTTGACATGTACTCACCTCCATTATCGCTATTGAGAGCCTTCACCTTCTTGCCAATTTATTTCTTAATCAATGCCTTGAATTCTACAAACTTGGAGAATGTCTCATATTTCTTCTGCATGAAGAATATCCAACACTTCTATGAGAAGTCATCAATAAAATGAAACAATATTTGTGTCTGGCAATAGAGGTTGTTGAGAAAGGTCCACATAAATTAGAGTGGATCCTTTCTAGGACAGCATGTGCTTTGTTGTCCCAATCATGGAATGTGGATTGGATTTTGTGTACTTCCCCAAGGTACATCCTTTGTATACATTTTGTTTCTCAAGTGCTCTTTTGGGGATGCATGTGGTTATCTATTGCAAAATCTTTAGTGTGCCATGATGCAAATGGAAAAGTCTTCTATGCCAAAGTTCACCGACATCGTGGCTCTGTACCTTCCCAAAAGTACTAGGCTTACCAAGTCTTCTTCAGGGACATTAATATCAACCCCTCCAAGTTCATCATGAAATTGCGTCAACTTGCTCAGATACTGTGGAACAATGTCATTCTTTTGCACCTTGATACTTCAAAGTTTATCCTTGAGCACCAACTTCCTGTGGTCACTATTACTCTCAAACAATTCTGTAATGACTTTCCACATTGCGGACAAATTTTCTTTTTTCGTGGAGATTCGAGACTATGTGATCGCATACTCCCTCCAAGATTATTCTCCTTGCCTTGATTACATCTTTCTTTCACCGAGCAAGGCTCTCAGCATCAGATTCTGGTGGTTTTGCAACATCTGTCTTGATGTATTCTAGCAATCCATTTTCATCCAATACCGCTTGCATGTGATCCTTCCATGCAACAAAATTAGAGGTGCCTTCCAAGACATACTCTATCCTTAGTCCATTGAAGGCCATATTATTAGCTTCGAAGAGATCCTACTGCAATGAAATCCAAATTCAAACCTCCTGAGAAAAAACTTCAAAATTCCTGCTCTAATGTGAACCCAACCCTGATACCAAGTAGAAATTACGTTGTCAATTTATAACTTCTCATGAAATTTCAATCAAAATAAAAAGACACAAACCTACTCTACTACAACGTGGAAAGTAATTCACAATCTAGAATAGTAATTTCAGACATGCAATAGGAAATAACACACATGTAAAAAGTATTTTTTCTGGTGAAAGAAAACTACTAAAAACCCTAATGCCTACTTGCATTAATATGATGGATATATATGTATTACAATTTATTTTCTCAAATGAGCACAACCTGCAAGTGCATAACCTATCTCTCTATTTTCTTAAACAATTTGACAGACTTGTCAAAATTTTCCTCTTCTTGAGCTCTTATTTCCTTGCGCTGTTCCTTGAGAAATTAGGCCCCTATTATTTAGGAATTTCTCCAAAATGGATTGCACAATTCCTTAGGCTGATCATCTGACTCCATGAAACACTTGTACACTCAAGACTAGTCTACAACTGATGTTACACTGCCATGGAATCTCCCCAAGATTGGGGAAATCAAATTCTCTGCATGCACTAGCTATTTTGGGCTGATTGATCAGTTAACTGGATGATCAATGAGTAGTTTGACTGAAGTTCCACTGCTTAACTGACCTTCCACTAGTTCCTACAAAATTTGGAACTAGTTTAATTGAAAACAACCTGAGATAACTAACGTTGATTACTACAAATTAGAAATCACACATGCTAAACTAAAATCTAACTCCTCCAACTCGAATTTAATTGCAACCAAGTTGTCTGCTAATGGGGAAATTCAAATTTTCTCAATTTAATCAAGGCAAAATCAAAATGAGAATTTCTTGCTGCATTTTTCAACAAAAATATTTTTCGGTTTCAAGAGTATTTAAGTTGTTTTGAAAAAATATGTCAATTGATGGAGAATAAAAATTATGTTTCATGTTTACGATGCATAATTGTACAATCTTTTGCAATGCAATAACGCATAATGATTCGTTTGCATTAAACTACATAGAAAAATACAAGAACAGAGATGCAATTATGCAATTCCCTAAAATAGTATATTAATAGGAATACATTATATAATTATCAATGCCATATAAAAAAGGGAAGATAGATGGTGGCCTTTTTGTTTATGATTGAATATGGTATATCTTGAATATAACTATATACATATGGTCTGCTGATACGTTGGTTGTTGTAGCTAAAATTCATGCGTTTGAGAAAGACGAAATGATATTCCATGTTATGCAATTTGGAATGAATGTAGGTCATTTGCATTATGAATCTCTGAAAGAAATAGTACAAGAGAAAAATATTTCACATCGTATTGAAGTAGTTCACGAAGAAAAATATATAGCCAATAAAAAACATAGTGAGGATCATGCGAATGGGTTTGAAAACATGAACATATATGAAAACGTCATAGAACTTGACACCGATCTTATCAATGCAAATAAGAGATCGCGACTATCATTGAATCAAATAAGAAAACATATACGAAACAAGGACGTTTTTGAAACATGTATTGTTAGAAAACGATGCAAGCCATTAAATTCTAGCTTTAAAAAAAACAACATAGATGAAGATATTATGGAACTTAATACAAATCTCGTTAATGTAAAAAAGCGTCAAGATTATTTGTTGCATCAACTAAAAAAATACATAATAAACAATAATGTTATCAAAACAAGTCTAATTAGAAAATGATTGAATCAACCAAAAATCAACATAGAATACAATGTTTCCAAATAAACATAAGGAATCATTATAGATGTTCAATTATACATTTGAAACAATGGACGAAATATATTTTGGGAAAATATGAGATGTTCCTTTTTCTAATTGTGAAATATGAAATCAAACTTGGTTTAAAAGAGATGTCTTAGAAAAACAATTGAGCAATGTGTCCAATGACAAAATTATCAAATTTGTAGTTCCAGAATGGATTAGGCATAATAGACAAATTTCCATGGTGAATGAACTTTATGAATTATAAGAAAGACTAATATCACTAGGATTACCATTTTTGTAAATACGAGAACTTAGAAAATGTTTCAGAAAACCACAATTGACATTGGTGGACTAATCAATGTACCTGCTGACACATCTCAAATTCGAATTACACTTCCTCATGAAATAAATGAATCTAGTAAAATGGCTACGACAATTAAAAGATGTTTAGTGTTTAAAACCATATTTGCAGTTAGGTGAATATGTGTTCATAAAGTCATGAAGGCACTGAGATGACTATGTAAAAATCCACTTTATAGACTGGAGAATGTCAAAATAAATGAAGGATGGAAACAAGTCTTTGATCAAAACAAGGATGCATACACATATGAGATAGATACAAAAACAATGATGATATGATTGTTATGATTAAGAGCCAGTGATAAAGACATTATTACATGGATTTAGTGATTCATATAGTATTTATGACCTTCATAATAATCAAATAAACATTGCTCCGAGTGAAGGCTATATGCCTTTGGTCATATTCAAAGATAGGTGTTCGAAAGAGATGAGATTTTCCACATTGTTTTACAGGAAAAAAATCAGGCAATGTTACGAGAAACTTTACATATCACGATATTTATCGATGAGAAGTTTTGCATTAAGATCATGATTTTGCGTATCATATAATGAATTTGTTTTACAAAACAATGCAAATTATCCTCAATCAAATATTCAGCTATATTTGGATTCGTATAAGAAAATGATAGTTAAAAGGACAAAAAAACTAAGAGCTAGAGACGTTAAAACAAAGGCAATTTTGAAACGCATTATAGCGTCGAAAATTGGGTACATGGATCTTAGATGAATACAAACATCACCAGGCTATTTTTTGCATTTGCTCAAGAACTTATATGCAACGATCTGACAGTTGGGTCCACCGACTTTCTCTGTTTTGTTTAGTAGTGTTGACCATATCTGGGAGCCTTTAGTAAAGGCTTTGCAATGAATACATCGAGGGAAAAAACTATCAACTGTAGTAATTTGGTGACATCGTTGGCTATTTCTTGGTAACAAAATTCCAAAATCGAGGAAGCCAACATGAACATGGATTGATATGGATAAAAAATGCTCCTATCTATGGAACAAGTATGAATTTTGAAATTGAAAGTTTCATTGACAAGTATTTGTATTGTGATTCAAGTAAACTACCTGCAAATTTAAAAAATATTCAATGTCATAGCTATACAAATACTTGTAGGAAAGGAAAACAGATGCATTATAGGTTCAATTTTCCAATTCCACCAATACGAAAGACAAATAATTGAGCCTATGGAATTCAACAATGCAAAAACAAAAGTGAATGGAAGAAAAATATTTGATGCACTAGACTCAATATAGAACATGATGAGATATATACATTTGATAGTTTTATTGAAAAATTAGATATAATAAAATATGATTATATCCATGCAATTCAATATACTTTGAAATGAAGAAAAATTCTATTGAAAAGAGAACCAATGAACATATGGACTAATAGATTTACTCGACATATTTCATTAATTCGGTGTGCAAACACTGGTGCCCAATTTGTACTTGACTCATTTTTTACAACTACTTATTGTAGTACATATATGACAAAGATAGATAAAACAACGCCTTTGATGTTTAAATGTGTATGAAGTGAATGTCAAAAAATTGATGATGATATCATAAAAACAATTGCAAGACATGGAATAACTTTATTGAACTTATAACAAATGTCTGCATAACAAAATGTATATATAATGTTGTCATTGCCAGTAAATACTAGTTCAAGAAAATGTATTTTTATTAATACTTCAACAATAGATGATCAAACATTTTTGCTAAAAAGACCAAAAGCGTTGGGGCGTGAACCAGCTAATTAATAAAAAATAGCATGTTTATGAATTATTGACTGCGATTTTCAACGACTAGAAAACAATGAACACATATGCTTAGCGGAATTTGCATCATGCTATACACTACAAGGAAGGAAAAGAGGAGGTCCTGAGAGACCAAACAATATAAGATACATAAAGTATAATAAACATATTGATATTGATAACTATTACATAGAACAATTAATGTTGTATGTCCTATATCATATAATTGACAAGAACCGTTTTAAGGAACAATATTTGACTTGGAAAAATGCATACTTATTATTTAAAGAAATCATAAAATGATGTGAAAGAAACTCTCAAACAAAACAATGATAGCATGGACTAATATTAATAACACAACAATTGAGCTTGAAAACAAAGAGATTGAATTGTTTGAAAGAGATGTACATACATATCAAGAAATGTATAATGAAAAATATTATCAAGAATATGATTTTGAATAAGATTTTCAATATTTGCAAAAGGGTATAAATGCAAAATCAATAATTGAAAGACCTTACCAACTTATAAAACAACCACATATACTAGAAGAAATAAATTTCTATAAAATCATGAGAATGCTTAACCCAGAACATGCAAAAATAGTGACAAAGAAAAACAAGTCCATATCGACCATTATACGTACTTGTACCAGGTAGTGCGGGTGCTGGAAAAACATTTATTGTTATAACATTATTCCATATCTAATTCCATTGTAAAACAACATATTGGAAAATGACCCAACTCAGCTAAAATGAATTGTAACAACACATATAGGAAAGACAATGTTCAATACAGGTGGTATAAGGTTGCATTCTACATTTTATTTACCATTTAACAAATCATAATATCTTTTGCTTAAAGGTGGAAAATTAGACACATTGACAAAACATTGCAAACAACTTCATGTCATGCTGATTGATGAGATGTCTTTGATAGGTTCAACCTTATTATACCAAGTTGACGTATGTTTATGGGAAATAAACAATACTTCGTTGGCTTATTTTGGAAATATAGATGTAATATTTTTAAGTGACTTGTACCAAGTGCAATTGATAAAAAATTCTCTAATTTTTGAGTAACGAATATTAGCAAAGGAAAAAATTGTATATAATTTTTGGAAAGAAAAAGTGAAATGCTATAAAATCCTTGTTGTAGCTACAACAACTCCCCATTTTGACTTAGTATTCTAATAATAAATGGAGACCTTTTCATTTCACTTTAAGTTTGTTTAAGTTTGTTTTTGGTCTTGTTTATGTTAACTCCCCATTTTGATTTGGTGTTCTAATAATAAATGGAGACCCTTTTCATTTCCCTTTAAGTTTGTTTTTGGTCTTGTTTACGTTTCACTATCTTTTCTGGGGATCCTGTGTTCACTTGGCACACCTACACCTGCATGAAGACAAGTGGATCAAACATTTTGTTTATAGTAATCATTTGTATTATGCCATGGCATGTTCAACGCCAAGGAATAGGACAACTCACATGCAAAAATAATTAAAAAATCATCAAACATCCACGCTGCTAGCGTTCCACGTGGTTATGACATGGCGGTAATTAGTTATACCTCCACATGATTGGTGTATTATCTTCGATCCATCCTCACGCTGGCTTATGTCTTATACCTCCACGCTGTCGGTGAGAGACCTCCACGACATAATTCCTCCATGATGGCTCATGAAATCATCGAACTCACGATGGCTTGTTTTCCATAACCATTCAATGTCACTGTGACTCGCCAGCATGAATCTCAAACCTTCCACGTTAAGGATTGGGTCATAACCATTGCTGGCCTGCGGAATGGCTTGAAATACCTTGTATTTACAGTCTCCAAATTGAACGAGTATTTTCTCCTTTTCATTTCAATCAAAACGGAAATGTTATTTTAATTTAGATGTCGTATTGTATAAAATATTTCACTTTAATCGTTTCATTTTTGTTATTTTGATCATTGATTTGCACATTTATTATTATTATTATATATATTGTATGTAATTGAATATATATATTACAATATATAACATATATCTTGTTTACTAGAGATTTTCGGCAAAAATCACATGAAATATCATTTGTTGACGCGTTTCAAACCAACTAGTGTGGTTCATCGTCACGACAAGTCTTATATATAATATATATTGTAATCAATTTCGAATTACATGGTATCCCACATTATATTACATAAAAAATGAAATCTATATCAACTTGTTTATTTTCATTAAAAATGTTAGTTATATAAATTTTCTTTTCGCTTATCAACAAGTTGATTCTCTATTTGTGTAGGCACTTTTAATTTCATGTATCAATTTCTTTCATAAATCAATGGATGTCACACTAATAGATTTAAATCTATTAGTCATTTTGTTCATTTTTCTTCTTCATACTTACATGTTGTTAGTCATATGTGTGTGGATGCTACATGT
>APFE031206614.1:71006-73613 GCA_000404065.3 Pinus taeda
CGGTATGCATGAAGAAAGAGAAAGTACTACGCTAATTAGAATTTATGAATTGCAAGGCAAGTTGTTGTTGCTGCCAAAATTGGTTATAGATAGGTATTTTGTTGCTGAAGTATGTAGGAAATATCGTGATTGGTTGATTATATTTGAGATAAAAAATATAAGACAATTTATTTCTTTACCGTTTACTGTTGGAGGAACCACAGTGAATAATGCAACTCATGTTGTAGAGCTCGTAGAGAAATTGCATCCATTTAACTTAAGTGAATATGAAGCCAGTAGATTATTTGATAAGGAGGGTCTATTTAGTGCACACTTGGAAACTATTGGGTATGGAAACTTGTTTCCACAAGTTATAGGGAAAAGATGTGAGGACAGTCAAAATTCATCAACAAAAAATTAAGGGCTAGTCATAAATGCTGAGGAAATTGCAGAAGAATTAAGTATTGGTACTTCTACAAAAAAATATGTACCTTCCACAAATGATACTGATGCAATTTCATTGTTAAATTAAACAAAATAAAAGATACTGTAAAAATGAAACTGGTTTACGGTGGGCTATCAGGTAGCAAAAATGACAAAGAGCTTGATCAGAGATCACTCTAGACTCGATCATATACATATGAATCAACCAAATCCAAAAGTCGTATGAAAATAAGAGGCATTGAAGGAGATGTATACATAAAAGTTGACAATGAAATGCCACATGATTGGGTTAGTGCTTGTTTAGTAGAAAACCAGAAAACAATACAACACATTGCTGAAGATTTTACTATGTTCGATGACTATTCTGTGACATTGCAAAATGCAAAGTATGATAGGGGTAGTAAAACATTGAATATTGAGAAATTAAAGGTTTGTAACAACAATGTTATTGATCAAAAATAAATTAATATTGATATCTCTTGATTTGGAATCTCATGGCTCTTGAAACTACATCAAGCTACGAGTGACATACTTGCATGGTCTATTAGCCAACAAGAAGCAAAAAATTGAGACTGAAAATAAGAATAAAAGACCTAGAAAATTCTGTTGACACCTAATCCTAAATGATTGGGGGAATTGAATGTGAACAATCATCGAGAAGATGAACTGAACAATCACATTCATGTATATAATAGATAGCTGGCTAAATGAAATAAAGGAATCAGTTTCTGGAGTTACTCCTGGCCTGACATGGTATCAGAGCACAGGTCCCAGGTTCTTTTTTTAACCTTGCTTTGTAACTCCTGTCCACTGCCTGCCTTCTGCTCCTCTGTCCCACACCTGAATGAAACGCCTGCCTGAAGGAAACGCTGCCTGAATCTGCATACCAAACATCTGAGAGAGTGAAACGCGTGCCTGAAGGTAACGCTGTTGTATTGAGCGGATATCAAAGAAAAACACTGTTTGATGGAGCTGTTGAAACGCTGGAGGCCCAAACGTTGTTTGAACAGTGACATTTACGCTGCTGCCCGGTATATGCCATATGCTGTTTGACATGGAGCTATTAAATGATTCCAGAGCCGTGGTATGAGAGTTGTTAAATGCTGCGTGATATACTATTTCGTATGCCTGACATGGTAGCGGACTATTGTTGCTGTTTGACATCATTTTCAATCCATTGAAACGCTGTCTGTCTGATATGTATTGAGGTGATAAAACGCTGTCTCTCTGATAAAACACTGTCTGCATTGAGGTGATAAAACACTGTCTGTCTGATATGTATTGAGGTGATTGAAACGCTGTTGATATGTATTGTAATGGTATATGAATCGACCAGTTTGGGTTTTGTTTTGAAACGCTGTCCGTATAAACGCCTTGCCCCACATAACAGTGCACTTGTGTGCCAAAACGGCTTCCTAGTTGATGTCCATTATCAAATGTTGATTGATATACAATGATAGCATGTGATAAGGTGATAGCGTGCTCCAATTGAGAGTGGTAACACAAGCACGCATTTGTTTATGCAGCAATATATATTACAGTGGCAGCAAGCGCTCAATTATCTAAATGCGTTATAAATATTACAGTTTAAACACAATTTTTTTATGTGATAACTGTGATATATGATACGGTGGTAGGGTTAACACAAGCGCTCAAACATTTTTTTTGTGGTGATATATGTTATCAGTATTCATTTCAATGATCAATAATATATAAATGGCGTAGCAGAATTTTGAATATATTTCCATATCAAAATCATTTTTTTAGCAACATAAGTTTTTTAAGAGCAAATTTTTTTTTTCGCCATCAGAAGTATTAGTCTATCAGCAAAAGTTTTTTATATCAGCAGAAGTAATATTTTACAAAATGCATTCAATCATCTCTATGATAGGAATAGCTCTCACTGGCAAGGAGAACTATCTTGACTGGTCCCGGATGGTACAACACACCCTCATTTTCAATGAGCTGTGGAAAGGAGTGTGTGTCGGAGAAGGAGACAGTGACCCAGAAAAGCCTACATCAGACAAAGAGCTTGCCATCTGGGAAAACAAGAACAGCAAAGCGTATGCATTAATAGCAGCGTTTGTAAATAAGGAGGTGAGTTGTCACCTTACAACATGTTCAACTGCCTTTGAAGCTTTACAAAAGCTGAAAGAGCTCTATGACTCACATTCTGCACTTGAA
>APFE031206624.1:2831-18920 GCA_000404065.3 Pinus taeda
AACACATATTCAATAGAGATTATCCTGATCAAGTACTATTACGGAAAACATACACAATACATAAGCTCCTCTACGTTGATCATCAATATAGCAGCATCAATAACAATAAAACATCAAGAGCATTCACACATTAACACAGTATGTATCCCGGGGAAAGCATCTCGCTAAAAACCCCAACTATCTGTATATTAATGATTGAGTCATGTAACATTACACAGCATAATACTTCTCACAAGTATCTCCACCTCTGTTACACACAATACAGCTCAGATCTGATCTCCAAATCTCTTCCACTGCTTGCCTGCCTCCACTGCTCAATACCTGCTCAAGAACTGATGAGAATGGCTCACCAAACTCGTTTTTCACCTGCAAAATAGTCACTCGCTCTTTGTGGACGTGAGCATAAGCTGAAATGTGGGAAAATACATGGGAAAAATCATTGGCATACTCAATCCCTTGATTGTGCAAGATCTGGTGCACAACTATAGTCACAACTGATAGCAATCTGATTCTCTACCACCTGTCCCTTTTGAACTGAACATGCACTGACATGCAACTGAGTTAACTGATGTATTCATTAGTTGTATTATGAGTTAATAACTTGTGAATTAATTAATAACTAATTCACCCAACTCATCTCTAGTCTATTTTCCAGTTAGACTAAATACAACCAGTTTAACAAAGCTAAACTGAACACAACTCCATCAACTGCACCTCCAGTCCACTAAACTCAACTCACTTGAGTTCTAACTGAAGTCCTGCATGCAAAAACTCAACTGACTCATAAGAAAAGCGTATTTCCTTCTGACAGCTGCATGTGCCACCTCTGTAGCTCAAACTAAAGTGCTCCAAGAGAATAAGACAAAGTTTATAGTCTAAATATTATTATGAGCTAATAATATTTGACTGTTCTATATTTAGACTGAGCAGTCACTCCGCCGTGGTCTAAAAATAGAAGTCCATCTATTTTTCCAACTTGATCAATCATCCATAAATAGCAACGTGCAATCCATAGACATGATCCATATGTCTAAAAATAGACATAGTCTAAAAATAGACTTGCGCCAAAAATAGCCTGCAGGGCCCACTTAGTGAAGGCGACTCTTTTCACTAAGCTCCATCATCTTGTTGCAATCTCAACATCTACATCAACCTATCTCCTTTGCATCAACCAAAAAAAACTGAACCAAACAATCACTTCTCTAAATGTTGTAACCAGAATACAGTAACAATAAACAGAACCCAATATAGAACCAAAACACTGCAACAACAATAAGAAGTATCTAAAGCATGTTTTATGAAGTGTATGCTACTTCAATGTGATGAACCTGCATGCATACACACTTGTATCAAGGAAAACATGCATATACACATTTTTGAAATGCCAAACTAGTGTGTATATGTGCCTTTGCTATAATGAACCTGCGTACAGATCTGTAAATGATGATCTTAGCCTTTACAATTATTCAGACATCAGCTATACCCAGATCATCATATTTACAGATTACGACATGCACCAATTATTCAGATAAAAGATCAAACCACACAAAGATACTTCTCTTCAAGCCTTAAGATCTTGACCCCTCAATAGAACTTATCCTTCATGAATTGCTCAAGTTCATCCTTGATTCAGATCCAGCTGTGCACCATAACCCAATCACCTGTATACTAGATCTTTCTCTTCATTATATATTGAATTCATGAGTGACTTTGCCTAATGATCTCCTCCTTTTATAGTCTTAGGCCTTGCTCAATACCATTGTCCAAAACCACTTATAATTAATACCTTGGACCAAATACCTGGGGTCAACACTTCGGACAAGATACCTTGGACCAATACCATGGATCGCAATACCATGGTCCAAATACCACGGACCAAAACCAAGTTTTCCAACATGTACGTGCCTATTCTTTAATGAAAGTGCGTGTGTATGCTCATACACGCACTTTTGTCTGTGAACTCGTGTGTACACATGGCTTGGTCAATGGGAACCTGCGTATACCTTTCTTTCTTCATTCTACGAGCCTGAACTATGATCTGTCATCAATGAGAGTTTCCATCAAAACACCTGTGTCATAGCACCAAATCTGTGTCATAATGCCAATAGTTTAATAGTATAATGATGGTTAGAGTGGATATTTATTGTCAAGTCAAAATCAAATTAGTTTATGTAAAAGAGAAAAGTAGTTTCTAATTACTCATGATGTGGTAGGGATTAGATTGGAGTAGGAAATTAGTTATTAAGATAGAGGATTCGACCCCTGATAGGTGGAATTTTTTTTACATCTGTATGTATTCAGAATGAACTCATATAGGGGGTTGGATACCTACAACTCATCTCTTGGACTAGTGTACTAGACATTTTTGTAGAAATATATGTTGTTGTAGCTATTTTCATGGGATTGTTGTGATGTGATTTATGGTACTATGTTTCTTCAGTTTTCTTTATGCATTTGATGATTAATTATTTCTAGCATCCATCCATATTCTTCTAGTGATTACCTCTTAAGTTTTAAAGCAGATTTCATGATCAATATGCTCTATTTTATTTGAGGTTTTCACATAAGTGGTTTCTCTTCTAAGAAAATGAATTCATACTTATATGCTCATTTTGCTTCTTCTTTTTCCCTCACCATACTACAATGAAAAATTTACTTTATGTCACTGATTGTATCTACCTTGCCCCATCTTAACTCTGCAACTGATCATTTGGGATACTTTACCTAGTTCTCAGACTTAGTGCTTATGTCCAACAAACCCTAAATGAAATCGTACTATGCTAAATACCTAGCCTAAGATCTACATATTCTCCAGTCACTTCCATTGACTGTGAGATTGTTTTTGAGATAGCCCTCTCTAATTTGGTAGGGATAGCTAGCAAGTCCAAAGTTGGTTTGAGGTTACCTCCTTAGCTTCCTTTCTCAGCCTTGGGACACTGAGGAGTGCTAACACATGTGAAAACCATCTCATGACTTGAAGAGACATTTTGGAAAACCTATTTTGTGTTAAGAACCATTTTTTCTTGAAAAGCATCGGAGAATGATCCTTGTTTTTAGGAAGAGGAAACTAACCTCCTATTCCATTTTCAAATCAATTGGTATCAGAGCTTCATCTAAACAAGTGGAAGAATGGGCAAGAAGAGTCTCTAAGAACTAGAGGAGATCAATTTGGCTCTTCGTATGGAGAACATTGAGTTGAGAAGAATGCTAGAAATGGTTGAAGAGGAGAAGAGGCATATGTGCTTTCAGTTCAAGCATGTATTTGAGTAACAAGTTGTTAAAAGTTCCACTCCTATGACAATAAAAGACACCTCAGAAATGAAACCAACATCTGGCAATGATTCACATAGTAGTTATGGACCATATGAGGAAAATGGTGCATGTGAATTTTGCAAGCATCTCCAAGTTTCTCACCATATGCCAATTGGTAAAAGTGTATGGCTAGAGTCATATGTAATGCCATCATCATCATCACAAGCTAAAAAGGTGAATGGAAATGTCAAGGAGGTAATAAGGATTTCAAGTAAAATTTCTTTTGTTTATGTTCATGACCTCTTTTGGAGCATTTGAGAAACATACCAAAGGCATTATTATGAAGCTACTTTCTAAAATTGGGTTATGAAGGAGGAGGCCTTGGCATCAATGGCCAAGGGATCACCAGTCTAATCATGATACAAGAGAGACCAAAGTATCAAGGATTGGGATATGGTCAAAGGGAGTTTGGAGAATGCTCTAAATGGTTTGAGGCACAACAATCATCTGAGGATGATATGTCACACCAAGATGGTGGTGACAATGTTCATTTGTCTCCCAAGCAAGATGAATGCTTCAAGGGACCTTGCATGTCATCATCCACTCCACATCATCAAAGTTGTATCCCGAGGGAAACGTATAAATCTCATGGGTGTTTACCAAATGATGGTAATTTTAACTATTTGTGGAATATGTATCCTTGTAATTTATGTGATGCATTTGACCATTGTGTGGTTGTCTGTGAGCAACTCATGGTAATGATTAAAAGGATGGAATAAATTCTTGGTATCAAGCATGATGAATCTCCTTTGCATGAGAGGACTTCCTTGTTAGCAAGCAAGAGAAATTTCTTTTGTACTCATTGCAAGATGCATGGGAATGGAAATGAACGATGTTGGAAATTACATCCAAAGCTTCGTTCCAAGAAGGGAAAAAATATTGTGCAACATAATGCAAGGGAAGTAAGAGGTGGCAAAGAGGACTCATAGCAATCCTAAAGCAAACTTCAGGGAAAAGTTGATGCAAATAGAGAACCCATAAGTCTAGGAGAGGAAAATATTGGGTAGACTGTTTGTAAAGTTTCTTTATAAATTTGTAACTACTTCTTGTTATTTACCTATTTGGATACTTTCGTAAAGTGAACAATAATTGTCACTATGTGCAAAAAGTATCTCATTGACGTTATGTTATTGGATTGTTTATAAGTCCATATGTGTAAGGACTATTGGAATGTACAAGTTGTCGTCCAAGTTTTTTGTGTACTCATCAGTGAAAGTATTCAAGTTGAAACTTCTTGTGAATAGAATCTTTATTTAATATTGTAAAATATGACTATGTTTTTGTAGGCAAAGACAATTATGTCATTGGATTTTTGAAGCAGTGTACTTTTGCGTCAAGTTTGTCTTCAACAGTTGAACTTCAGGAAGAATTTTTTTTGAGTCATGCAAAGATGAGTTTGAAGAGAATGTTTAGATTCCACTCATCAATGTTTTTGTTCCTGCATCAGCGATAAGAATTTTTGGTTCGATTCTTAATACGACAGTAGGTCTTCACAAAGAAGATAGGTTAAGTGCCTTTATTGGAGCTTGAAGCGCACCAGTTGAAAACATAGCATATGGACTAACGTTTTGGGTAATTTTGAGTTTAAACCTCATTTTATTTACTAGGAGAAGTAAAATTTTGGAGTCCAAAGGTTCCTAGTGGGGAGGTGTGATTAGGTGGTCAAATTTTAGCTCAAAATTTAAAGTTCACATAAAGTCTTGGAACTAGCTTTAAGTCAAATTTCTCATCGTTATGAATCCAAAGACATCTATTTCACCTCAATCTGACATCATATGCTCAAGTTATCACATTTTGATCTTTTGGCCCAACAGCTAAAAAATGAGCAGGTTGCTGATTGGGCTTCCGTATGGCTGACATCACCCATGGTTACTGTGCAGGTATGGACAAATCGGGTGTTGATAAGTGGCATCTCATGTTTTTTTTATTTGGGGTCAAATTTGATTGGTTTTGTTTGGCACAATCATGGTTTTCTACATGGCACCTCCAAAGAGCACTAAACTTTTGGTTTGGTCGACTAGAGGCCTAGGCGAGATTGAACCCCCAACCTACCGATCAACATTGCCAACATTTACAACTTCACCACACTCATGAGACTTAACCTATTAAGCTATTGAATTGATGTTAAAGTGAATTCATATTTGAATTGGGGGAAGGGGTTGGTACTAAGCCCTGGCCTTAGTCATCGGTACCCCATAGAACCTCAATAGGAGCAGCGACCAAGGGCTTGGGCCTTGCCCCAGCCCATGGCCACACATATTACAGAGTACCCTGTGTTATGGATTTTGGAGCTGACGGATTGGGGGGGGGTGCTCAAGGCCTTAGCCCATTGCCATATACAAGCCTATAGGACCAAATGGAGGCACTAATGGAGGGGGCCAAGGCTCTAGGCCATAGCCCCAAGTCTTATGACTATTCCACTGGACCATGGCTGATCAGTGCAGGTGTTAAACCAAAGGGTGTGAGAGTTTAGGAATGGCCTGATCCCTTGGCACCCACATAATAACCATTGTAACGGTAGGGAGTTTCTCTAGTGGGGGTAGGAGGTCAGCCCCAGCCCCTGACCGCATGACCCATCTAGCCTGATTTTTCACGCATAGGGGTTATAGGGAAATTTAATTATCCAAAAAATTCACCATCGGAGGGCGAAATTGTCACCTCTGTAGCAGAAAACAAGCTGAATTTTAGGAGATCTAGATTTTTGGTTTGATTTGTAGTACAGATAACAAAAAAACTATGTGGAGAGCTTGTAGAGCCATATCTTTGTGAGTTTTTAGTATTTTGGAGCTCAAAAACATTCTACCTAGGGGTTTTTGGACATTCTCGATCCAATGCCGACCTTTATTTGTTGATTTGAGCACATCTAAAGGAACTTTTTGTAGGTTCAAGTTCATGGGTGTATGGATCAATTAGTGTTTTGGAGCAGTTCTTGAAGGTGTTTGAGCATGGAGAAGGCCTTGTAGGGCTTTTCTTACCTTCAAAAGTTTACTACAACAGATGTTAATTGCAGGGTTCAATTATTTTATACTTTTCTCTCTATGTCTTGTTGAGGAAAGTTTTCTATTTGTCCTTTAATGTGGAATTGATGTGCTTATATGATCATGTATGCTCATTTTCAAATGGATTACATGGTCTTTGTAGGTGACACCTTGTGTTGATAATGTTTTCATGTTTGAATGTAGGTTATCATGATTTTTATGTGATATTTTTCTGTAGGAGAACATTTCCTTGAAGGGGAAATAGCCACATGTTTTATCAACAAACGTTTATGTATTTTTTTTCCACTGATTATATGGAGTGGTCTAGCTATGTTGGCAGGCTTAGAGATGTAGCCCAAGAGGGGTGAAATTCAGCAATGAATCCTTTATTCTACTCTTCATAAATTCTTGTATGAGTTATGAGATGTTTTGTTTCTTATGCTTAAGTTTACATGTGAAAATTAACTCATAACTTGAAGAGACCTTTTGGAAAACTTGTTTTGTGTTAAGACCCATTTTTCCTTGCAAAGTGTCAGAGAACGGTCCTTATTTTTACGAAGAGGAAATTGACCTGCTCCTCCATTTTCAGATCACACCCCATGACTAATCTTAACATCTCCACATTATGTGCAAAGAGAGGCCACAATGCATGTCAGGAAAATCAATAGGCAATACGGTGGTTGAATGAAGAAATACCATCTCCAAAAATGGTACACACCTCAGATCTGTGATCAAAGAAACTAGATCACCTATCACAATAGTGATTCAAACCATAACAGAGATGGAACAAGCATAAGCTTCACACCTCTAGTCATCTCTTCATCTATCCACGCTCATTGCACAAACCAGATCGCCCACACTTCATGATTCCACCACCATCACGCTCCACATTGTGGCTATGTGTCTTGTCACTCACCCCAAACACAACCAAAATGAAAACCTCCATGCGAATTTGACCAACTCCACACTACCAAAATTCCAGACACCAACTCGAACAATAGTCAGCAATTGTGAATTGCTCCACTATGCTTATTCAAGCAAAGAGAGGTTGCACCAAGTTTTCTTCCTCCTCTAATTACAAAGGTTCGACCTCATCCAATGTTGCACACAATTCCAAACTCTTCTTTCATCAATCGACTTTGTTGCTACAAATCATATCGATTGTTCATATGAGTAGCTTTGAAATAGGCCAGCAATAATTACTAGTTGCATAATAGTGCCAACAATGATACCCTCACAATGGCCTCAACCCAAAAAGAATATCTTCATTCTTCACAAGATTTACCTAGGCCCTTTCATGAGGGAGTCAGGACCATATGCGTTATGATACCAACTAATATTTTCTTAATGTACCCAAAAATTATATATTCATATAAAATAATGATACAATATAAATACAGGAAACTATGTCTCGAGATAGCTAATCTATCTTGGACTGACAATCTCTTGGTTAAGAGAATATCTTAACCACACACTAATCTAGGAGGCTAACTAGTTGGAGAGAGTCTCTCAACCAACTAGACCTCAACAAACTCCTAACTAATAGGAATATACTCATTCTAGAATTGATGAGCACGCCAAATACAAGTAGGAATTATATTTTCCAAGTAATACTCGTCTGATGCAAAATGTCCATGACTAAACATAATACTCATCATGCCCATTATCATTGTTACTCTTGTTTTAGACAGTGTTATGGGGTGAAAAAAATGCATGATCTAATCTATTAAGTTAAAGAAAGTAATGTTATTAATGTAAAAGTATCTAAAATGGATCAATTTAAATATTAATGTTTTATATAACCTCTGTAAGTCACCCAATATGTATACTAAGAATTAAGAATATATATGCTTTTATTTCATAAGAAAAAGATATTATATCTTATTTTTTAATTTTATTTGCGAAATAAATTATTAAATAGTATATGTTAATTTTTTATTTTCAAGAATGTGAATTAAAACTTAAAATATTATTTTTGGAAACAACTCATCTCGGTGCATTATAAAGTTCACTCACAATTGGAGTTCATTATTGCTTACATGATGTATATAGGCTAGAAGCACATTGATGAGTGTATCCATTTAAAGCATGGAAATCCACAAAATGCAGAATTGCATCAGAAAAGAAACAAAAATCGATAGGGGGGGTAGGTGACATGACATCATCACCAACTTAAGCTCCTTCAATGATAATGAAGGTTTGTGCATGCCCAATGCATTTTAGATTTCTATATTGTTATTTTTTGGGTCACTATTAGCGTCATACATTTGTTGCATAGTCATGGTATAGAGTCCATAAATCAGAGGGAAGCTGCAATTTATCGTACAAGTGTACGTCTGACAGTTGCAATGAAAAGCCATTGGTTCTTGTTTGGTGACCAAAGAGAAAATAGTAATCAAACCTTAAACACAAAGAGACAAAGTTCCTCACGAGCACACCTTATAAAAGTGGCCCTTAACTTTCATCACCACACATTTTTTCTCTCTTTCTTTGCATTGATGCATTGCTACTCCCTTTTTTAGAGATGGAAAAGCAGGGTTTTTCTGCCACAATGATTTGTAGTGACCATTATACTATTTTTTGTTTAACTACACATCGTAGTAGTGTAGGCAAAGGTGAAATTAGGGCAGGAGAAAATTAGCCAGCTTCATTTCTATTTCTATAACTTGCTGGAGGGTACTAATGTGAGGGTCATGCAGGTGGCATCTTTTCCCACAGCCAACTCTTCCTTTACTTATTTCATCATGGTGAGGTTTATGGACGACTGGCTTACCAATGGGCCAAAGGGAAAACCCAAAATGTTGTGCAAAGTGCAATATATCTATGTTTCTACGTGCCAAGATAATTTCAACCTGTTGATGGCAACGACGTTTGTTTTCGAGAGCGGAAAGTACAACGACAATGCCCTCGCCATGGTGGGGAAGAATGTGGTTGTCAAACAAGTGTGAGAAATTTCAATCATGGGAGGAAGTGAATTGTTTCAGTTTTCTCGAGGCTACATACTTGCCCACACCCATGCCATAGAGCAGCTTGCCAGGTGCAAACTTACTAAGTCATTTGTTACCCATAACCTCTTGGGCATGCTAAAAGATGTAGAACAAAATAGAACAAAAAAAAATTAACCCCTAGAAAGAGAAAACCATAAGCTAACAAACAATGATGGACAGGAAGACTCGCATGTCAGGAGGAAGTAGAAATTGGTTCCCTTTCTCTATTGAAACTAGCCATGGACATATGTTCATGGGTTATAATTATTTTAAAGATCAACAAATTGAACGGTTACACAAATCAAGATCCAGTTAGCGATTAAGATAGTGGAATCTAATGGCGGAAGAACCCTCAATCGCCTAACAATAGAATTGATGGTGCAGAGTAGTACAGAGTGACAACTAGGGGTTCTTCTCAAAGGGAACTTATGGCGTAATTATTGGTTAATATTATAAAATATTTCATTTTTGGGTACCATGATTGCTTATGATTTATAAAAATTATATTATATTATTTTTCAAAAATAAATAATATTTTTTTATTGGTTGATATTATAAATTATTTTTATATTACATTATATTTTTCCTCAAAAGTAATGTCAATTGAAGAGTGCCCATTGCATATGCGAAAAAAAGTATATTATCACATGTTGCAGAACCAAACATAGAAGTGGTACAATCCTAGAAATTTGTAATTTTGAGTGATTGCTATTCTACAACAGGACATTAACAAAATTGGTTTAATGCGCTATGTTGATTTTATGATATGACCCAACTTAGAATGACCAAGATAATGTATGTAGAAAATGTCTACCCACTTCCAAGGAAGAAAATTTGAAATATGAGAGGCAATGTCAATGGTGGATGTTGTTTCAGGAATAAGTACCCTAGGGTTTTGGGTTAGAACCCCAACAAAGCAGAAGCAAACTACAACAAGAAACACTCATACAGCTCAGGAAAAATGCTTATATAATCAAACTATGTGAGAGTGAATGTACCCGGATTTCCTTCGTTCGAGTAGCTCCCATAGGATTCAGACCCTCTGCAACTCCCGATGTTCTTCAAACCTAAAAATCATTCAATTCGAACATACATAGCAGTATAGAAGTAAAACATATTCACAAAATTGACTTTATATCATATAAACAAATGATTTATCATACATCAAAACATCATTCATATATGAATTAAAACATAATTTGATACATAAACATAGTTAATTTCGGAAACAAGACATCATTTCTTTTATTGCAGTAAGCTATAAATAACATGGAGAGAATTCACCTAAGTCTTCTACTTCTAGCTCTAAGAGGAATCGTCCTCTGGATTTTTCGTATCCCAGCCTTCAACAATCTTCTTCCATCACCAACACCATGATATCTCAAGCAAAAGGGAGAATATCTATAATCAAGGAAACAAGGGTTTCCTAAAGCTTGGGGAAGTGCATGAGGCACAGGGATTCATTAGACTCAGTTAGGGATAATCTTAGTACAACAACTCTATCTCTTCTCTTCCTTAAGGCCTTCCCATAGAAGTCTATTTATACTTCTCCCAATTAGTTTTTTAGTTGGGAAATAGTTGGGCCACGGGAAATAGGAGGTAATCAATAGGTAAAACCCATGAAAGTTTCCCATAATTAAGGAAATTTAATTTTTTTTAAGTGTTTTAATACATATACGTGGGTTGGGTATTGACTGACCCGCATGTACATGCTTTTAGCTCAGGGCAAAGTAGCATACATGTAATAAAAAATTGTTTTTAATATATTTAGACCAAGTTTGAAGGAGGGGTTGCCCTAGGCCATAAGCTAAGCATCAAAAATACCAAGAGTGGTAAATGGTGCTATAATAGATGCCCCCTAATATATGAGGTCAGAAGGGGTACATGATGGCCGAAATGTATTAAGTGTATGGGAAGAATCATGTTGAGACTAAGAAGGAATTCACCAGAATTCAGCCTGCCAAGCCATCAAAAGGGATCAGAAAGAAATTGTTGTCTGAGGTGGGCATACCCATGCTCAGAAAAAGTAAAGCATATCTGCATATCAAGTACAAGCGATCCAATACGTATACAAGTATAAAGGAACTGAAAGTACATAATGGATCATCTAATCGTGATTGAAAAAGTACATGTTTGAATATCACATATAAGAAGACAACCAATGATGCTGAAGGATGAAGTTGATCACTGATGTCAAAAACTGATCCCAATAGTACCAAATGAACATAATGGAATAAAATGATACTATATCGCAACTTGAATGCTAGCATATAAGATGTCGCTATGAAGAACTACAACATATAAGGTGGATGGTGTCAACTAGTAGCAACAATAGCAATTGACAAGTGAACCAAAAGATGCTAATGCAACCTGAGGTCTTCACCGACTGCCATGGTACATTTCTACACAATTGGAATGAATGATTTGAGGTCGACCACGTGAGAAATCATTTAATTACCAGTCATTGATGTATATCATTAACAAATGCAAGACTACTCACCGATAATGATAATGAGAGTCAAGGTACCCAGTACAATCTAACAAGTGCAAATAAATGAGCTGGAGTTGAACACTTGAAAGAATCTATTAATCAGAAGACAATGATGGTTTCCCATTGTCGATAGCGAAGGAATCTGCTACTGATGATTGGAAACCCCAAGGTACTGCCAAATGGACTCTAGATATTTGTCCCAGAGCATATGAGTTGTAGTCGATAGGAAACGATCCGCTATAAGGAAGGCATTAAGGCATCCTTCATCAATCTAGCACGAGCATAACCCATAGGCCAATAATGTGGAAGGAATCAGATGAAAAAGATGTAGTAACCCAACCAAAGCACGTTTCTGGTGTACACAAGATGTAGCTAGCGCACGATAGAAACCCTCTGAACAAACCAATAATGAAAGCTAACACAGAGGCAAGGAATCCACCAATAGGGTCAAATGGAAACCAAGGAACTGCATGAATCCCAATGTGTGATAATGAAAGTTGATGTTGAACACAAGGGAAACCACTCAGTCAAAGACCCATTATACTGATCGATGCTGAGCAGAAGGTGAACTATCAATAATGAAAATAGGGTCAGGGTGTGGCTCTAGGCCTACCCTCAGAGCAATATGTCGTAGTCGATAAGGACAAGACCCACCAGCAAGAAGTCAATGGAGACCTTCTCAAACCGATACGAGCAAAGGACCAATATAACTGATGTGATGACAAACATGACACTGAAAACCAGGGATGGCCAACTGAAAAATAGGTCAAGAGACATCGCAAAGAGGTCAACTCAGGTTTTACTTCCCTTGAATAAAAGCACAACTCAATGATGACTATATGGCAACATATGATAACTCTGTATAAGTTTTTCATGCAAGAGGCATAAGCATACTATCCATATGATTGGAAGAGGTAACCAATCAGAGGAGTATTGACTCAATAACATGGTTAAGGCTCACCTAAGTCAAACTAAATCCCACCCAAATGGAGGAGAAACTTTCTTTTGAGTGCTTTATTCAAGGGCGACACGATTGACTCTAGCTGCCAACAAAATATGGAAATGTTGTCCCATTCCTACTCTTTTTGGAATACATAATTTTTTGTCTTTTTCTTTAAGCTAGAAAAAGAATAAATAATGCTATAGTACAATGGAAAGAACGAGTATTATAGAAACATATGATCTAGTTCCTGGGAGGGGAACATTCCTAAGCTTAATGTAGGGAGGAGAAACTAGTCAAGGAAACTCAAAGGGATGTTCTTTCCATGGGTAAAAGGATGCGTCAAGTTGCAAAAGCTAAGTGATTGCATGGTTTATTTTGCAGAAAACATGGTGAGTTAATTGGCTTAAACACGAGTCCAAGTGAAGCCGGCTCAAGGAAAAAAGGTGCAAATAGTAAAAATGCATGCAGTAGTACAACTCAACACAAAGGAGCCTCTAGGGTATAAGGCTAGAAATTAGCGCAGAAGAAAGGAGAATGCACCTTCAACACATCAGTCATGGCGGGACTAAAGAGGACTCCTGAGCCTACTTAGTATAGTAGCATGGGCAACCAATGTTAGTGTGGTTCTAACTAAGATTCCCATGTAAAGGATGGCTCTACCATTGCATCATGATTTAAAATCAATGAGTGAAAATGGTTTGCTAACCAAGATATGATGGGGTTGACCCTACGACTAATGTATCGTTGAATGGAGGCTAGTATGCAAGATGTAGCGAAAAATTGTTTTCCCTAACCTAAATGCTAGTGAGAGAATGATCCCTACCATGATGGGTCAGTGGTCATGGGACTGAAATAACACTCAAATAAATCTCCAAAATTTCCTAAAAAAACAACCCACTCTCGACAATCCAAGCCCACAGGTCAAAAATTCCATGAGACAAAAATCAATTTTTTTTTAAATATTTTGTAATTTCAAAGTTATATAATGACTTTTACACTCACAATTTTTTCATTTTTGTTTGGAGCAAACAACTGTGGATGAAAACGAAGCATGCTTTCCTCTAAACAATTGGACCGTTCAAATCACCCCAAAGTTTCCAGGTAACCCTCAAATCCTACTTGCAGTGTTTTATGATAGTTTTTAGAAGTTTTATAAAAGTTTTAACCGTGGGAAACTATGCCAAAAAATTCAGCTCTGCGTACACGCGGGTTGGATGTGAACAATCCACGTATACGATGGCCCTACACGTGACTGTGTGTAAAGGGAACCCGCGTGTATGCGAGTTAAAGTTTGAACATAAAAATTAACGATTGAAACTCTAATTTTTTGCAGGATGACTATCACTTGGAGGGAAAGAGAGCATACCACTATTGATAATGAGGTAATGAATGACCAAAATGTACTGGATGCTCTGAGAGGTTGTGGCTTACTTAAGTTCTTCAAAATTCAAAATATGAAAGCCAATATGTGCTTGTTGGAACTTTTGATCCACTTCTAGAGTGTAGAGGATGAATTTTTCATGATAGACCATATGCCTCTACAGATTGAGGTTAAAGACATCTATTTTATTACCGGTCTCTCCCGAAGAGGGGAGGTCATGCATTCAACTAGCAGGTTGAGAGGTAGTCTTTCGGTAGAAGATTATGTCCATATATATTTCGTTGGACATCCATAGAAGATTGGAAGTCAAACTCCAATCAAACATGTGGAAAGTTTATCCCTGAGGATTTTACTATTTACCATTGCAAGGGTAAATGGGTCATCTTCCCTGCATCAGGCATCATGAGTATCTATGAGCCTAGAAGTGGATTATCTTACCATAGTATTTGACTGAAGTATGCCTCTTCTGACTAACATGAAGAGTCAATCAACTTCTATATAGAAGGGTAAAATGAAGAATTTTGGATACAGAACCATCTTGTGTTCGTTCTTCTTTGAGAAGGTACCTGGGCTACGTCCCAAAGTATTAGCACCCATCAGTAGCCCTAGAGATCCACGAATGGGTAGATGGGCAGATTTGATGAAGTTCTTTGGGGGCGAAGACATGCGTAGAATGACTTTTGATGATGAGTTTTTCACCTGGTGGTATCAACAAATCATTGCGAATGATGACTACCCATATGCCAGCATCGACTTCCGAGGAGATCCAGACTTAGTGTTACCACCAAATGCAGCATGGGGAGACATAGGTAACAATTTTTTATGTTTTTGTGAATTTTTTAAGATTTTTTGGATTTTTTAATATGAAATGAACTTAGAAAATATTTTTGATGAGACAGAATACTAAAAAAATAACCATGCTCTAGATGTGGGTCCAGTGAGACCAAATGGATTTCCAAGGCATAGGCGTCGCGGAAGAGGGACCAAAGAGACGACAGCTGAAACAGAGAGAATCCTCTATGTTGTTCAAAGGAACTTGGTGAGACTAACTCACCAGGTACCTATGATAGCCATAGAGGACCTACCTAAGGAGATGCAGTGCCGCGTGGTAGGGGTACCACGGGACTGGGTCCGGATACTTCGGTGTGTAGCCAACACTATGGTTAACTTTTTAGCTACTCATCTTGAGCTAGGTCAATAGATAGATCTATGTATGACTAGACATGATTATGGGCATAAGCCTAAAATTTTGAGGGCATCCTATCCCAATTTTGTATATTATTTTTTAGAACACTCTATCTATATATAGGCAATTTTATGATATATATACAGATTTGATTTTTTGATGTTATTTAATTTGATGAATGATTAATATACCAATCTAATGCTTGATTAGAAATAGCGTTTGCTAATGAATTCTCAGATCATGGAATGTGAACATATGTAATATAAATAAATGAATGTTGCAACACTCTCGCTCTCAAAAATTGGTGATATAAATAAGGATCACGAACCTAATAAGTGTTATTTAACTACGAAACCACCAGTTGTGAGTCTAGATAAACTACCAACAAATCAATCCCATAAGACATTGCTTCAAATTGTAAATTAAGAACGGTAGTATATTCGGCAATCTTGTTTGAAGCAGGGCCAATACATACTCCCCTTGACACCATCAACTTGTAGGTTTTAACCCTGTACAGAAATTACCTGCATACGAATTCTAGATCACAGAAAAATAAACAATGCGAGAGCATAACACATAAAAACACATATGCACAGAGATTTTCCCCTGGATCCCAAACCCGGGACTACCAGCTTGATTTTTCATTATATTCCTTTCAATGTTACAATACATATTTATACATGCCGAAGCATCCAATACCATGGACCGAAAAACCATCACGTCCATACCATGGACCAAAAAACCATCGGATCCACTACCATGGACCAAAAACCATTGCGTCCAAAAAACATGTGCGCAAATCATGCACAAA